>JABUQX010097834.1:0-22580 GCA_015478945.1 Trachelipus rathkii | reverse complement strand
TGGCAAGTGCTTGTACAAGTTTAATCTGTGTTTAATAACATCGTCTGTTGATTGTAGTAAATCTGTGAGAGTTAAGTTAAAATCCTGTGTTGAGTTATAAGTGTAAGATGTAAGTGTCTAATGAACAATTATGTGTGCAGTAGTGAATGTGTGTAGTATCCATAGTGCAATGTGATTGTGTGACCCATGGTATAAGTGTAAATGTAAGTGTCTATGGTAAGTGTAACTTTAATTTGGTTTATAAGTGGTCATAGTAGGGAAATTTAATAAAGTGTAGGTGCTGTTGTTGTTGGTGTGTTGTAGTGTGTGTGTGTGTGGGTCTTTCTAAATAATTACAACAATAGGCATGGAGTAAATAACACTAAAGTATAATAAAAAATAAATAATAAATAAATAAAATAATAATAAAAATAAATAAAATAACTAATAAAATAAATAAAGCATTAAAACAAAGAAAAAACATATGAAGTAAAACATATGAGTAAAGCAGTAAAGCAGAAAGTGTAAAACAGCATAAAGCAAAAACGTTAAGCAGTAACAGCAGAAAGTCATAAGCAGGTAAAGCAGAACTTAAAAGCAGTAACATGAGTTGAAGCCAGCTAAATCAGTAAAAACAAAAGCATCTAATTCCTCCCCCCCCCTTGGGTTAGTTCCACCTTACTATGATTACTGAATTACTCCTGTTAAGGTATGTAAATGATAATAATATGTGAGTGTAAGCAAGTAACAACAAATATGAGTTAAAGCAGGTTAAAATGAGTTAAAGCAGTTAAACACGAGTTAAAGCAGTAAAACAGTAAACAAAAGCATTTACTATCCCCTAGGTGTTAGGTAACACCCTATTGATTTACTGATTTATCTGCATGATATTAATGTTAATAAAATAATATGAGTTAAAGCAGTATAAAACATATGAGTTAAAGCAGTAAAAACATGAGTTAAAGCAGTAAAAAAAGCAGTAAAACAAAAGCATATCAATCCCCTAGGTTTATTACACCTCTATTGATTACTTGAAGTTTATTGCTTTAAGTTGTAATGTTAATAGAATATTGTGAGTTAAGCAGCTAAAAACATATAAGTCTAAACATAAACATGAGTTTAAACAGAAAACGAGTAAAACAACAAGACATACTAATCCCCCTATGTGGATTAAACACCTCGTATTGATTTACTGATTATACGCTTAAGCTGTAAGAAATGTTTTTAAAAATGTTTAAGTGCCTAAAATGGATGGAGCAAAATTGACCCATGAACAAAGTGTCGTGATTGTTATCATGTGTAAGTGGAAGTAAGGTAAGCTTCTATGGACGTGTAGATGTCATATTGAATGATGTGTTATAAGTGATAAGGGGTGTGGTATGTGGTGTGGTTTGTGACCGCTTGTATTAAGTGTAAATTGTAAGTGCTATGAGGTAAATGTACAGTGTCATATGTGAATGTGTGATTACAGCTGTCAAGTGAATGTGTGTCATAAGGGTCACTATGAAGCTGGTGTGATGGTGTGTGATCGATAAGTCTAATGTGTAGTGTATAAGTAATAAGTGTTGTGTGTGTGTGCTGTTTTGTGATGTGTGTGGTTCCTGTATTAGGGATGTGCGTGCGTGTAGTGTGTGTGTGGGTGTGGTGTGTAGTGTCACGGATGGAAAATTTAGGATATAATCCATACAGGTCAGGATCCTAACTGCCTCAATGTACACAGAACCTTACCAAATGCTAGATCAGTTACCTGGATAGCTCAAAGCGGGCGGAACGCTAGGCAGAATAGGATGGTGTAGGCTAGTATGGTGTACCTATTAGTTAGTAGTAGGTTATTAGGTTAGGTTAGGTATATTATAAGGTCAGGTTAGGTGCTGTTATCTTATGTAGGCTGAGTATAGCGTTAACCGGACAAGGTCATATGTCGAAATTCATTGGTCAAACAAGGTCTATATAGTATAGAAGAATATTATATTATAAGATAATATTATATATAGTATATATTATTTATATTTATAAAATATTATATATTATATAGTATGACACCTCTCTCTCTCTCTCTCTCCTCGCGTACTTCTTCATCCTCTCTTCCTCCTCTCTCTCCTCTCTCTCTCTCTCTCTCTTCTCTTCTCCTCTCTTATATAGTATATATTATATATATATATATATAGAAAATAATATATATAAGTTATATAAATATATATATATTAATATATATATATATATATATAGTTATATATAATATTCATATATATATATTATATATATATATATAGCATATATATAAAATGATTGTGATATAAATTTCCAGATTTATTTAGAAAAAGTATGTAAAATACGGTATTTCCAAATTTTTGCTAGCATAAAAATGATTTTATCATAAGTAACATTTTAATATATTAAAGGGCATTTCAAGACGGAGCCCAATTAGCTTAATCATATACCACATTCCTTAAGAGCTACGGGTCGAGATTCCGTTCGGTTAGGACTGTAATAGTCATTTCTAAATCCCACGAATTCCATTTTGTCATTCATTGTGGGTGGGATTGTCGCATCAGAAGAATAGAAATGTTATGCGCATGCTATACAATGTATGCGACACGATGACTAATTAGTAGATATAATATATCATGTGGCGACCAATCCTTAAAGAAAGCCAAGTGTCAGGATACTGTGAAACCTTCCAGAAGAGTAAAAGAGCTAACGATATAAATATATATAATATAGGATATTATAATATATATTAGTTATATTATAATATAATTAATTATAATATATTTATAGTAATATATATATAAATAATAATAATATATATAATATAATTAATAGATAGTGAAGGCAAATTGAAATAGATCAAAGAAATTTATGATATAGGGATTGGGGAATACCTTCTTGAACAGGACAGAAAAGGCAGTCACGGGAAGAAGTATAGAGATACCGTTAATTGATACGGGAGGAGGAAGGAATGGATGATTTGGGTGTGTGTGTGTATAAGGGGGAGTGTATGTGTTCATGGATGCTTTCAGTGCGGATATTAAAATACATTCATGAGTTATAGAAAAACAAGAGCGAAACAGCGAAAAAAACGGTCCGTTGGCAGTGGCGGTCGGCCGTAGCGCTCCGCGCGTTCGCGCGCGTTCGGCGGCCTTGCGTTAGCGAAAACACGTGGAGTGAAACTCCGAAACTCACCCCCCCACCCTTAAGGGGGTGGGGGAATAAAAATAAAAATAAAATAAAATAAATAAAAAAAAATAAATAATAAAATCTTAAAAAAATAGAGAAAAAGGAAAAAAAAAGAATAAGAATGAATTAGAAGATAGGAGAGGAAGAATAGTCATCTCGCAGCTCATGACTCTGGGTTTGATGAACGATAGCTGAATATTCCAAAAAAATTACCGTGCCAAAAATGCCTTCAAGTAGGTTCCTGACTGCGCGAATCTGCGGCGGCAATCGTTCCAAATATGACCTCCACTATTATATTAATAATATATATATTAATATATTATATATATATAATATACTTTAGTTTCTATTCAATGTATATATTATGATATAGTATATATGATATATAATATATTATATATAATATATATATAGTGTAAAATGTGTAATATATAGTAATATAATATATATATATATATTAATATATATATAAATATATATTTATTTATATATAAATATATTACTACTGTCCTTAGAGTTGGACCGAATAAAATGTAAAAGCACACAGAGAAATTGGAAGAAGAGAAAGAAGCAAGATATAATTTATAATTTTTTGCAATCAGAAACGGAGAAAACTCTAAACAGAACATATTAAAGTAAAGTTCAAGAAAGTTTTGTTTTGTCCGATTAAAGAAGATGTACTGACCAGATATTATTTGATAAGCAATTAACAAAACTGTATATAATACTTGAAACATTATAAGAGTTTTACTAAATCAAAAAATTTAAATTACAATTAGGTTATAAAATAAAAAAAATATATTTTTTTTAATGAACTATAGAAGAGGAGGAGCAATAAAATTTTTAATCTTCAGTTCTTTTAAATCTAATAATAATAAATAAACGAATAATCTGGATCCGAACTAATTTAAATAAGATGACTATTTGACGCCATCAAACAGTTACTATTTCTGTCAATGAAAAGTGCTTTAGCAGGATGCATGCGCTTCTAGCCTAGAAGCTGGAGGGTTTCAGACCAGTTGCGTCAATGTTGAAAGATTATTTCGCTCATGGCTCATTGAGTCGGCAATCTACATTGATTTTAATTTACTCTTCCCATGAACGGTCGCGGGTTAATTATAAATACATTCTGAGATCGAAAATATCCATGGGCTTACATGGTGCTTAGAATGATGCTGAATAATATATATAATAATATATATATATATATAATATATATAAATATGAAATATGGAAAATAGTATATATATATTTATAATTATAATACTATATAATTATATAGTATATAATATCTATATATAATAATAATTCTTATAACTTATCAACAGGATTCATAGCCTGAGGAGGAGTAGGGAGGACTACAGGAATCGAACCTTTAAGCCCGTCTATCCAAAACAGCAGCCACAAGTGTCGCAGCTCGACGATTTAATTCTCGCCCGTTGATAAACATCCAAATGACTTCTTCGCGAAGGGTTAAACCATTTGTCCTTTACGTTTTACTTCGGCGATCAACTCCTATCGCCACGAAAGCTGTCTCTCTCCTCTCTCTTCTCTCTCTCTACTCTCTCTCTCTCTCTCTCTCTCTCCTCTCTCTCTCTCTCTCTCTCTCTCTCCTCTCTCTCTCTTCTCTCTCTCTATATATAATATTATATCAAAAATAAATATATATAAATATATATATTATATATATATAGATAGTATATATTTATTTATTATAATAGATATATTATATAATAGTTTAAAATCATATAGATAAATACTATATTAAATTTATATTAATATCATATCACTAAACCCCGCGACACTTAAGGTATTTATAACTTATATAACAGATGCTTCAATCTATGAAATAAAGTTCATAAATAATATGTTTGTAATTTTTTGTATATGTACAAAAGTCTCAAATAATAAACAAAAAATGAAATCGGAAACTTTGTAAAATAATTTGCACTTGGCAACTTTTGAGGCGATTCTCTTATGTCATAATTTGTGAATCGTTTTAATTTGAAGGAAATTATGTTCCATTAATCATACACACACACAACACACACACAACAACACACACACACACAACACACACACAACACAACACACACACACACACACACACACACACACCACACACACACACAACACAACACACACACACCTATATTATTTATATACTTAATATATAATATAGCTATAATTAATTTAATAGATATTATAGACTATAATTATTATTGTATAATATTATATTATATATATATATTGTTAATATATATATATAATATATTATATATGAATAAAACTTCGATCAAAAAATTTGAAAATGGGTGAAGTTACCTCAAAAGCTGTAGGTATGTCCACAATTTACCTTATAAGGTAAATTTTGGTATGTCCTACTGCTATTAAAAAGTAACGAAAAAAACACCCGAAAACATACGGAAGATTTCCATGGTTTAAAAGGAATCTTATGAAATGATTGCTCCGTGTTTGATTTTCAAACAAGAAAAAGAACGTTGCAATATTTACAATTTAACTGTAAGGAAATTAAAATAAATTGGTAAATACAAACGCATTAAATGCGATGCTGTAAACGTTGGGAACATAAACGTTTGGATAAAATCCTTATACAACTAAATTGCGATTTGCTTTTTTTTTTATCAAAGGAATCTGAAACCACGAGTCATCTGAACATTCAACCTTACATGCATACATCTTACTAGCCTATGTAAATGTTCATGAAACTTCATTTAGGCAAGCCTTGCAAACTCAGTTGAGCAATAAACTCCTTTTGGAGGTGAACTCTTTTAAACATTTTAGTCTACTTCACCTTAGGTTTGAATAATGTAGATACAGATGCTTAATAATGACAGGTAAATTCCTATCTGTAATAATTACAGGTAAGGGCCTACCTGTGATTTGATGAGAAGAAGAGATGAAAAATTACATTAATTATTTATCGAGATACGTAATAACGACAGGTAAAGGCCTACCTGTAATAATGACAGGTAAAGGCCTACCTGTAATAATGACAGGTAAAGCCTACCTGTAATTTGAAGAGATGAAGAAATGAAAATTTATAGTAAATATTTTATTTTAAAATTGTAAATAGAAGTAGGCGTTTTCTTTTTGTGAAGATCGTCTTTAAAATGATAATCATCTTTTTTTTTGTAAGATTTGAAAATAAAAATAGAATTCATTACGTATAAGTTTTAAAAATAAAGAATTGATTTTGATTTCGTAAGATTGGCGTTATAAATGCTTTAAGGAAGTTCAGGCAGCCAAAGCTGTAGACAAAAATTACACAACATAACATTCGTGTATTTTTATTGTCGATTGAAAATTTTAAAATAGTTAATAAAACTGTAATATTAAATATGCTGTAGACATTTTTTTTATTAGTTATATTGTAAATATTTCATTCTGCATGAATGAATATAATCTTCTCAGGCATAAGGTGCTTTGTGATATGTAGATTATTATAATATTGTAGAATCTTTATACAGTATATTGGTAATGAAAAAAATAAGTAAACTGCGTTTTTTTTTTAATAATTTCAATTTTGAAAAAAATATACCAAAAGGATTTTATTTAAATAAATAAATAATGAAATGCACAAACTGAAAAGTCCAGCATTCTTTTTCCTCTACACTCATATTGGTATACTTGTATAAATAAACGTTCTAAAACTTTAATATTAAATTGAATATTTGAAAAAAAAATTTTTGGAGATTATAATTGCTTAAACAATTATTGGTTCGTTTTTACAAACTCTTTTAAATCAATTTTTCTGTAAGAAACTTTTTCAATCATATTTGAAATTTTTTTTCTGAATTTCCTGCATTTTTCTTAAACAATGTTCAGATCAGATTTCAAATAATTTAACAAACCATTTGCTATACATGCGCATACTTAGGTATACGATATATTTTCTTCTTTTTTTCTTTTGTTTTTTTCTTTTTTCTTTTCTTTTCCTTTTTCCTTTCCTTTCTTTATTCTTTCTTTTTTTTTCTTTTTCGCCAATGTTCATAGGGTTGTTGATTTTATTGAAGTCTTAAATAGCAGTTTCATAATAACACTTTGACAACAAATTTACGAAAGGATGCCGTATTATGCCATACACAGATTTTGGAGGTGGGATCAGAGATGTATTGAAGAAACCACAGATCAAACGGTTAGCACAATATACCGGACATACTATATTTACCACAAAAAAACAAAACTAAAAAAAAAACAAAGAAAAAAAAGGCAAAATCATACAGCCAATTATTTATTTCATAAATCAATTTTATTAATTGGCCAATACTTTTAATGTTTAAAAAATCTAATAAATTATAAAAAAATTTCTCTATATTTTCCATTTCAACTCTGAATATATATAATTTGAGTAATATTATATAATTAGTATATATAATATATATATATATATAATAATAATATATATATTATAATATAAATGATATATTATATCATATATATATATTATAATATTATATAAGTATATATATTAAATATATTATATATATATATTATATATTTTGTATTATATATATATATTATATAATGTATATAGATATAAATATAATATATATATTTTATATTAAATATTATATAATAAACCTTACGAGTTCATCCTACGTTGTTTTCATTAGCAAACGACTAATTCCTAGCTTTATTAATCGCCTCAGATGCATCAATATCACAGTCGATCTATTTATCACTTTCACCGTCAACAATTCCTTTTATTACTTTTTTTTCATTGATCCAAATACGAACATGGACTTAAATAGATATATTTTAAATTGTTCTTATTTTCTCTAATTTATTTAATTTTTTGTATGCTAATTATTATTAATTATTATTATATTTATAGTATATTATTATTAAATTATATTATTAAATTATGAGGGTGGTATGGTGGAGTGTATGGTATGAGTGGGTGGGATGTAGTGATATTTTGATGTATTATTATTTTGGGATGTGGGTGGTGGGGTAGCAGGTATGGATGGAGTAAAGTTTGGGAGGGGGGAGAAGCGTGGTGGAGTGGTTGGGGAGACTTTTGAATGTATGTTGGGATAGGGGGATGTACCACTGGAATGGCAGGATGGGTGTGTAGTACCGCTATAAGTCTGGTAAGGTTAGGTTATGTGGGAGTATATTGATTGGATGGAGGTTGATGTGATGTAGGGGGGGGGTGAGAATTATTATTCATTATATTATTTTATATCTATTATATTGTTATTATTGTGTTTGTTTTGTTTTTTTTTTTTTTGTACTAGATAATCAAATTATTCATTTATTATATTATTATTTATTATATTATTATATTATTTATATATTATATTATATTATTATTAAATTATTATATTATTATATTAATTTGTTGTTGTTGTTGTGTTTTTGTGTTGTTGTTGTGTTGTTGTTGTTTTGTTGTTGTTATAGTGTGTTATTGTTTGATTGTCTCATGATATTATTACTTTATTATTATTATCTATATTTTATATTCATTATTAATATTATTCATATATTATTAATTATATTATATTTATATTATTATTATGCGAGTACTTTCTATTCTGCATTAAATTGAATTTCAGGAAAAATTTATTAAGGCTTATTCCTGAAAAAAACGAATTAGAGCTTAATATTTCCAATATTTGCGCTGTATACTTCATGCCTATTATCACATGTTTTAAGCTAACTATCGTATGATACAGCTAAACTAATGTTTGCAAGAATGAATTTTAAAATATAAAGAATATAATTTTTTAATCAAATTGAAAGACAAGAAAATAATTGAAAAAAAAAAAAAAGCTACATATTTAAGTTTATCTATTTATCAGGATAAATAGGTGTGCCTGAAAAACATTCAAGAATTTAAACGCTCAATTCATTTTTTAACACAACAATTTCAGTATCAGTATTTTTTTATATTATTATTATTATTATTATATGATTATATATTATTAATGATTATTATTTAGTATTATGATATATATTTTTATTATTTATTATATTATTTAATATTTATTATATATTATTATTTTAATATATTGATTATTTTATATTCCTTATTATTATTATTATATTATATTATTATATTATTAATATTTATTATTATATTATTATCATTACATTGATCTATCATTCATCATTATCATATATCAATCTTCATCATTATTCAGATAGTTACAGTCAGCAATCCCGCGATGCCACCCTTTTCGATATAATGAATTAGAGATATAGTTAGCTTAAGGGAGGATAAGCCGAAGGCTATTCAATTTTCCGACATAAAGAATCTGTCCTTGTTCTTGTATTTGCATATGTGTTGTGTTTGTTTTTTTGTTATGTATTTATATTTTTAATTATAAGGTCTAAGAATTGATCGATCACGTACGTAATTAATTTCGAAGGTTTTGCTGGATCCACTCCGACTCCGACTCGCGCTCCGTACTCCGCTCCGGCTCCGACTCACGACTAACGACACCGGAATCCGGCCGCCGGCGCGGTTCGTTCTGGTTAAGAACATCGGTTTAGTGTTATTTTGTATATTATTTTATATATTATTATTATTATATTATTATTATAATTATTTATATGTTATTAATTATATTAGTATTATTATTATGTGATTTTTTGCCACCCGGTTTCTTACTATCGCATCCATTTCTGCAGTTCATATATATCACATGTTTAGGTACATTAAAACATTCGTATAACAACAATCGTGGTGTCCTTATAAGGGTTATCGGGTTCGTGATTCGAATAGATGTATTAAGACCGTATAGGGTGTCTTAGATCCCACAGAGATTTTTTTCTATCGCCAAACAGTTAAATATTGAATTGGAGACTCCAGTGGTTTATTATATAGAACTTTTAGGTATGAGTACTCTTAAGGTTATACGGGAAAATGACCGATTTGACCAAATTCGGTGAACCAGTCCCCACAAAACACTAAAATTGACGAATAGAATGATTAGAAACTCGTGTATACAACCTTCTGAGATGTATCTTAGATGACCCCGGGCGTAAAATGACTGTGGTGCCCCAGACGGGGTACTCCCCCAAAATCTGAAGATATTACATAAAACACGAACTTATATACAGCCTATTTAGTTTGTATCTTAAGCTATCCGGGAAAATGACCGATTTGACCAAATTCGGAGACCCAGAACAAAACTGAATATATACATAAATATGAAACTCGGATATACAACCTTCTGAATTATCTTATATGACCGAATGACTGTGGGTGCCCCAGACGGGATACTCACCCCAAATCTGAATATTGACATTAAAACACGAAATTGATTACAGACTTTTATACAAATGGAACAAGGCGTATTCAATGGTGGTAAAAATGACCAATTTGAGAAATCGGGACCAGCCCATCAAATCGAAATATTGACATTAAATGATGGAAACTCGGTAACAACCTTCCTGCAGGAATGTATCTAGAAGACCCGGGTTGTAATAACTGGGCGCTGCCCCAGACGGGGTACTCACCCCAAATCTGAAATTGACTAGAAATCAACGAAACTGCAATAATGCAAGACCTATTTTGGTTGATACTTAGATGATATCGGGTAATGACCGATGTTTTACCAAATTCGGGACACAGCCCCACAAACACTGAAATATTTGCGTTAGACAACGAAACTGGCTATACATCTTCTAATTGATGATATCCCGATGACACAAAACATAAAAAAAAGGAAAAAAATTAAAAAAAAAAAATAAAAAAAAAATAAAAATAAAAATTTTTAAGAAAAACAATTTCTTTTGAATTTAAAAAAATTTTTTAAAATTTAAAAAATTTAAAAAAAAATTTAAAAAATTTAAAAAATTAAAAAAAAGAATTAAAAAAAAAAATTAAACATTGTTTTATTCTTTTTTAAGTTTATTAACTTAAAAAATTACGTTTTTATATAAATCAACGACAACCCTCTAGAGCCTCGGGAGCACTCTGAGCTCTTGAAGCTTCTACCCTCCCTCCTCACCCTCTCCACCTCACGCCCCTCCCCATCTAAATGATCTATGTGATTCATGTCATTACAGTCTGTATAAACTAAACACAAAAACTACTTAGTTATTCTTTGGATATTGCTTTAAACAGATTGCTCTAATGCATTATTTTTACGCTTTACATATTTATAACTTAAGATAATTTGCGGTTTACATACCTAACTGTAAATTCACAGTAAATCCAACAGCCCACCCCTCCCCCCTCCCTACCCAAATCCAGGATATTTATACATATTAAGATTATTTTCAAATCTTTATCACCGAACCTTTGTCTAAGATTTTCAGTACGGATCCAAATGATATAGCTAAACGTAACAAGATCCAATACTTACAACATAAAGTAATGAAACACTTGATTGCAGAACGGAACCTACTACACTTTTCAACATGATCACTGATATTACATAACATATAATAATTTAACAAAATTTTGATCTACCTCGGTCATAAATATATACTGATCAATTGATAATATGCCACGTACAAGTTTTCACATCATAAAGCAACACATAGCATTGAACTAAGAAGATTAGTACGTACAATTCAAAACTAAACATCTGATAAACATGAATAAACGGTTAACATTAACAACTGTCATAGCTAACAACAAGTAAAGTAAAACTAGAATTACTGCAAGAACGTATGCTACTTTACACCTTTTCTAACATATCACTGATGTTTTTTCATTACATTTTACATTTTAACAAAAAATTATCACACTTTGTGTACAGTATCTTAACTGATCAAATGAATATAATGCTAATCGTAACAAAGTTAATTTATAAAGCAAACAGAGGACGATATAACTACGAACTAATGTACATCACCATCCTAACACATCTCTATACCGAATAAGCAGTCAAACATAACAAACGTATCAATATCCTAAACAACTGTGACATAATTAACATTTGCTATACATATAATTTATTATTTATAGCATACAAATGGTAATATAAACATATCCATTATTATTTTTGCACGAACATAAGTAACATTTAACAAAATTTATCACAATCTGTCTAATTATCATACTGACAACGAAGACGCTTAACGCAAGCAAAGATTCACATCCAATAAAGCTAACATATTTCATACCTATTAACAATATAATGATTATAACATCAAATCGAACATACCCTATGCCTGAATAAATCACTAAGATTAGCAAAGTTCCATACTTCATAACAGTAAAAGAAACTTCCAATGCATTACAAGACGCTTACCTATTCATACGTTTCAAAATATCTGCTGAATCACTCATTACTTTTCGTATGGAAACACTGAACTATTTGCATCACCGTAGCCTAATCTATCATACTGATCAACGAATATATGCCAACGTAACAAAGTTTTTGTTTTCTTCAACAAACAAACATATCATAGTCTTTAACCAAGAATATAACAACACCGAAAACCACACATACCTTAACACGAATAAACAGCAACATTACAAAGTTCGAATGTACTTGAAAGCAGTAGAATACAGCAAAGACTTTGAAACCACCACATATTTTTTCTTTTGTTAAACTTTTATTATTTTATACTTCTATTTCTTTAAACTTTTTTCAAAAAACTTTTAGCTATTGTTAAATTTATTCTTTAAAAAATTTTAGTTTGTCTTTTAAAAAAAACTTTTAATTTAACTTTATTTCTTTAAAACTTTCTTGTTTTTACTAAATTTATTCTTTTTTATGTTTATAACTGTAAAAAAAATTCACTTTTTACATTAGACTCAGCCTAACAAGCAACCCTACCTCCCCCCTACCCGTCCCGACCCTGATCTATTGGGGTATTGATCTAATGGATTGTTGGACTCAGTTCATATTTATCAGTTCATTTGGATAGACATATGTCTTTCTTAGATACCTAACCTTCGAATATATGGACATAACAATCAGTTGTCAAATCAATAAAGCTAACATAACATTACCTGATTGAAGAATATAATGTATAAAATCAACCCTAACATACCTTAAACACAATACAACAACTAACATTACAAATTAATACTTAACAACAGGATAAAGTATACAAAACTATAACGTACGCCTTTCACATCTGTTTTTCTGTTTGTTTTAAAAACTTTTATTTATTTATAACTTTATTTCTTTTAAACTTCTTGAATAAAGAAATTAAGCTATTTTAACTTTTATCTTAAAACTTTTTAAGTTTGTTTGTTTTTTAAAATAACTTTATAATTTATAACTTTAATATTCTTTAAACCTTTATTGCTTTTACTAAAATTTTTATTCTTTTTTGTGATAACGAAAAAAGTTACATATTTACATAAACCTAAACAGTAAACCAGATAACATAACAAAGTCTTTTCACATCCAAAACAACAAACATAACCTGACTGCGAAGAATATAATGATACTAACAGGCAACCTAACAAAAAACCATACTTTGTTTTCCAATTGTAACCCTAATGCTTGGACAGCCCGCTACCAAGTATATCACACTTTTTTTCAAACAGATTATCTGCACTTTACTTATTTACATTAACATAGTAACAATTTAACAAAAATTATCACAACATTGGCAAACAAATATATGCTGACGTACCAAAGTTTTTCCAATAAGCTAACATATCATATCCTAACCTAACTATCGGCACAATGACAAAACCCTACATACCTTATGATCGCAATAAATGACTCAACATTAAAAAAGTTCATACTTAAACAACAGCTAAGAGAACTAACAAGCAATACAATACGACCATTACGCAAGCTGATGTGGTTCCTCGTTTCCACAGATTTATCAATACCAAGTCAGAATGCTTCAAAATCTCGCCACTTCTCGAAAGACTTACGCGAACAGATCATTGATTCTTGTTTGACACATGGTCAATTTATAATAAATTATTAAAAGCATTTTCCATACTATATATATCACAATGAAACCATTGGGTTGAAAATAAATTAACATATTACGCAAATAGATATAACCACGCCCATCCTCCTTGTTTGTGATATTGACTATGTTTAGCATTGTATTTAAAATAATTAGTCCTATAGTTGAAACTACATTTTGAAAGAGATCACATTTACCTTCTTCTGAAAAGAGCGACAATGAAAGTCTTCATCAGTTAGCCTTTCTGACTTAAAAAGCGTATGACTATGGTTTAACTCATTGTATTTAAAATAAGTAATCGACAAATGAAGATGTAAGTCTCGCATTAAAAGTTTTGATATTATAACTTTCCAGTGAGAACAAAAGGAAAAATGTAACGAATCAGTTATATAAAGGATATAAACCCATTCACTTCCATCATTCTATCACTTAGATACACTTAAAGTTCTCTTAAATTTGATGTTTGAATATTCGAAAAATGAAAAAAAAATTCATTTGGAAATTTACAAAGTTGCGTGGGAGTTTCGATCAATGGCGCGAAGATTACTCAAAAGACAGATCAACTCTTGTTTTATTCAACTACATACAAATATTGAATCCAGGTGATATTACGTATTAGGTGAGAACCGTAATTCAACTGGAATTCCACCCACTGCCTTGGTGTTTGTGTAAGGTAAGAAAATTTACAGCGTAATCAGATGCCACGAAGTAATATCTAAAAGGATTGAATGATAGTTTATTAACCTCTCGCATGGATTATACTTTTCGAAACCGAATGTAACGAGCCATGAGCACAAATTTTCGCATCAGCAGGAACACCGTTAATTCGAGGCGACTCAACCTTAAAATTCACCTTCCTTATGAAAAAAATGAAATCCAGGACAAAGAACAAATCTTTGAAAATATCAGCAAGAAATATTTATACCTATATCACAACTGAAGGTCTTGGAAGTTTAGAACAATACATCAAATGCTCACATTGTATAAATGTAAACCTTCTACGACTCAAATTATTAAATATTTTTATAGATAATATAGTGTAATTTTTTTTATATGTAGCTGTTTTAAAACATATCATATAAAAGTATTATTAAAAATTGTTTTTTCTAAGTGGATTTTCATTTGCATATGTTTTATATATATATTATTTATAGAAATATATATAATATTATATATATATTAGTATATATATATTATATTATATATATTATTATATATATTATAATATATATGTAAAGTAATCTAACAATAACATCCAAAACGTTAGAGCTTATTCACACTTATGTCCAAGTGTGTCTCCTAACATAGCATGTTAATTTAACTTAATGTGAAATGACAAAAATTACCCATAACCGTGATAGTGATAACAATAAGACCGGATGGTAATACTCTTAACGTAACATTTTACATTAATAAAGCTACATACATCAACTGAACCTATGAATATAATGTTACAAAAGGCAAACCAAGACACATCATTAAGCGCAAGAATAAACTCTAACCATAACATAAGACACACTTAAACGCATAAACTATTGCGTAAAACAAACAAGTAAAGTTATTTATTTCATGCATTTTAAACTATGAACAAACCATACTTAACACACAAGACGCACGAAACAGCCAGCGCCCAACATCTAACACAACAAAGCTACATAAGGTGGACCAGTAAAACATGTTTTAAGTGTATAACATAATTCCAATAAAAAGAACATAAATACATAAATACATAACATAAATATTTATTACATATAATCTAAACAATCTAATTCAGTGACATAGATTCGGTATAATTAGAGCACATTCTATTATGTTTCTCCAGAGATCAAACCACCATCCGAAAAGAATGTAAGCATAAAACAAACTTCTGCACAAAACCATTTTCTGCAGTGATTTGTTCAACTAGCATTCACTCGCGCCCTCCAGCGAGAAGTTAAAGTTTCCTAGGTGATAGTTATTAGGTTTCCGTTATACGGCATTATACGGGAATCCATAATGTTCAGTGTAGATCTATATACACCATAAGGCTTATATGAATTGAGTCCTTCGAGATATGGCAAAAACTTTAAGGAGACTTTAAGTCGTTTTTATGTTAAACAAAGTTGATATTGCAGAGTCTGAACAGTGAACCTAACACACGCATGAATGGAAGTCTTAGTTTTCCAATAGATGACTACATCAATACTATTTAACATATATCAGATCTGCAGTGAAGCAACATCATGCTATTACATCCGGTCAACTGTCATCTTTCTGATTCATCAAGAGGACGATTTATCACAGGCATACTCAGCCTTTATCCCAAGCTCGCCCCCCCCCCCGCGCCCCTCGAGGCTTTCGAAAAGTGAGAATTCATAAGCTGTACTGATTTAAAGTATTTACTGTGCACCTCCATTTGGAACACAGGTAATATATACCCCTTTCCATTCGTTTACGAAAAAATGTAACTGATAATCCGTTGGTAATTACATACTCTAGAGAGACGTCTGTTAGAAGACGAACGAGATGTCATCAATCAACACAAGCGAAAAATTGTCTTAACTGGCGAAAATCGTATGTATAACAACCCTATATTAGTAAATGATGTTCTTTCTTTCACAATCAGGAATAAAGTAAACAAGACTTTTAACATAGCGAAAAAACAGTAGAATATTCATGTTCAAAACGTCAGCTGTTGTTGTTGTTGTTTGCGGTGTAGATTTGTTGTTGTTGATGAACGTAAATTTTTCTTATATTCTTCCTTCCCAATATGGACATAACAGTTTCTTTTCATACCGTCAACGAAATACTCTAGCGTAATACGGTTTCCACAATAAGCTACTGACCGTAACATAGACTAAGCAAATAATGTACAACCAGAACGACACACCTTATAGGGAAGTTTATAGTTTTGTTTACAATAATTTCCAGAATTCTCGTTTCATAATCTTTCTTGAGGAAGATGTTGAGGTTTCAAAAGATTTCTTTTCTTATCTAAGTCAGACAATGTTTCTTCTCGAGGAGGATTCAAGCTTATACTGTATTACTGCGCATTCGTCTGGTTTAGAATTTACCGCTCACGATGAAACTACTTTGATACGAGGAAGAACTCAAGTTGGTTGGGGATATGTTATAACGCCTGAATTTATAAAAGAGGCTTTGAAATTTTGGCCGACTAGTAATGTACCTGAAGACATGATTTATGATGGGTGGATTTTTCATAACATAGCAAAAGGTCGGGAATGCATTTTCCCAGAGATGAGTAGAAGTCACCACTTTGGATTGGGTATCAATACTCCTTTGTGGCTAGCGGAAGGAAGTTTTGTTTCAATGCCTGTGGCAAATCCACACAAACTGATAAAGTTTCAAAATGTTGATAGGTTGAAACTTAAGTTTTGGCGGGAAGATTTGACGAACTTAATACAAAGATCCATTCCGATTGAGAAAAGTCCATGTAAAGAAAATTTTTTGACAAAACTCTTACCAGGTAAATATGTAATGTATTACAAATACAATAAATATGACAACAATGCAGAAACCAATTTCCAATATATAATGTCTTGTTTTCAAGGATGGATGTTTTCCATGCAAGGACAACACGAATACGTTTCCATAGTAAGAACATCGATGAACATTACATTTTACTTAATAGCCTCTCCTGAGTCTTCCTATTCAGCTTTGAAACCACGTAATTACTCTATTATTGATATTGAAAGTCAACCGCTAGAAGAAAAAAATGAATACATGAAGAAGCTGAGCAAAGTTATACGAAAGTCTTTTGTTAAGATGAAAAACATTACAAGATCTATTATATATAAAAATCTATTTTTGTAACATTTATTTTTAAATGTATATTTCAACCAAAGATAATCTGTTTTCACATAGGTTTATATCTAGTCATCTTATTGCGCTGGTAAGACTCAAGTTTATGACCGCAGTTAAGAAAAAAACATTTAGAATAAAAACAATTTGGACACTTTTTGGAACATACTTTTTATCTTATGGGGTGGTTATTATTATCAATATATAGGATAGTAGACGTGTGTGTGTAGTGAAAAGAGGAGTGACTAAATTAGTTACTATACAATTGTAAGGAACTACGAAGGTTGTAAAACCAGAAAGTTGTTAAAATATAGAATGAAACGAGGCTTTCATTGCCCTGAAGCGAGACTTTCATTGCCCTGAAACCAGACATTTATTGCCAAGACTTAACAAGAACGAAAGGTAGAGAAAGTAGAGATTAATTAAATATTATATTTGATTAATTGAGTCAATTTATAACTAAAGAAGTAATTATTTTGCGAGTGATAAGTGAAATTAACAGGCATTTATGTCAACCCAGAAGAAACGGATGTACATACAGCATACAATTAATCAGAAGCTAATTAAATTAATTTAATATTGTTTTTGAATTAATTTTTAGTCACTTGGCAACGAAAATTTAAAAAAAAAAAAAAAAAAAAAAAAATTAAAAAAATAAATAGGGTGTACGTGGTCGATTACATAACGGGGGTTACATTTAGGGACTGATTTTTCCATACCCCGATAGGGGAGGGGCGAATGAGAACCCCCGATACCCCCAAAAATGATAACTTAAAAGAAGCCGAGTAGGATCACCCGTACTACCTGACCAGATTTACTGCTGAGTTTACCAGATAGATCATTTCCCTTGAGTATAAAAAAAAAAAAATTAAAGAACTGATCAGGGCCGTTTAAAACCGTAAAAGCTTCAGTATATTATATGTCAACCCAGAAGCTAACGGATACATACAGCATACAATTAAAATTCGCAGAAGCTTATAAAAATAAAACGCAAAAAATTTCAAAACTGACGAAGACGTAAAACTAGAAAAGTTCATAAGATATACTATATATATAAACGTTAAGGAGATATATTATAGATAATCATATATAGAAATATATATATAATATATATATAGATTATATAGATATATAATACTATAATAACTTATTCCCTTGATCTACAGTGGATTATAGGATATATATATATATATATATATAGATAGTAATATTAATATATATATAATAAATTATACAATATAACTATATATATTAATATAGTATATATATATTTTTTTTTTTGTTTTTTATTTATTTTTTTTATTTTTTTATTTACAGATTAACACTACACCACTCACGAGGAGTCGCAAGCACTTATTATCATAGTGCAAGGGGAGGTGTGCTTTCATAATTTAATAAGTCTGTAGCAAGCAAGATCCGAGAGTCAAAGCAAAAAATTAATACACTCTTATTCAGTACGGATCACGACCTGTAGGATGACCGACGAACCTGAAGCCGTACTTTTCGCCCTATAGTTGGGCGAGGCTCTAATCGCTTGAGAAGACTATATTCCGGACTACCATTTAGGTGAGCTAGCAATTCATTACTATTATTGACCTATACGAGACAGACTCCGACTATTATAAGATACCGAATGTCCATTTCCCTATATCTTCTTGTAATTAAATAAATATCTAAATCCAAATAATAGCTTGGATCCATTTCTTTATATTACTCAAACTTATGTTATATATCAAAAAGATATCAAGATTAATATATTTTGTAGTGCCTCCTCCGACATTTTATTTATATTTAAATAAGATTATTTAAATTTGATTAATTTATAGAAATTTTGTATTCACTTTTCAGCGCAATTGAAATAGATTAATTAACTTAAGAAATATAAGATTCCTCGAAACACGAAGTAAATAAAAAGAGATTTCAAGATTTTGCTCTTAAATCATTGCAAGATAATTATGCTCCCTTCTTCTTGAAAAATGAGCTCTTTAACTGAGCCTTTTAACTGAGCAAGGCATACTATGACACATACTGACTCATCTTTGAATCACTTCGTCAGCGTTCACGACTACTTCAGTAAGCAAACTGATGGAGCTATGAAAGGAAAACCAATTCACTAATCTTAGACTTGATAATTATCTGTGATTGAGATAAAATGTTGAAATTGAAGTCAATCTCCCCGGGGGAGGGGGTGTTTGTAAGGTTTAGTTCTAAAAATTCCACGTGTTTAAAAAAGTTTTGGAATCTTTCAGTGGTGAATTAACGAGTGTTGGGGGTATGTGTTTTATGATTAATGAAAGACCGTTGATGTTCCTGAACATGCTGGGATGATTCTGAATTTTTTACTTCATACTAAAGAGAGAATGATTTCGGTGACAAAAACTAAAAATTGATATATTTATTTTCTAAAAAATATTAAAAAATATCTTTAAAATTTATTATTTATAGTTAAATAGAAATTACTTTAGGAAACATGTTAAAAATAAATTACTTATTTTATCATAGAGATATCTTATGGAGTAATTAAATTATTTTTAGAATTTAAGTATAAATTTAGATTAATAATTTAAAGAGAAAATTATTATTTTAAAGCAAAATTTTATACAAATAAAATGAGTTGTTAAAATATATATATATATATATATATTATTATATATATAATATAAGATATATTATTACTATACTATATAATATATAATTATTTTATATATATATATATATAATATATTTATAATATATATATAATAATATAGATATTATATATATATAAGAATATATATATTATATATATATATATATAATATAATATATATATATAATATATATATATACTAAGAATTAATATATAGTTATGATATAAAATATTTATATTGATATATTATATATATAAATATGGTATATTGTGTAATAATACTATAAATATATATTATATATATATATATATAATAATATATATTAATATATATATATATTATATATATAATTATATAAATATAAATATATATATATTAATATATTAATATAAAGATATTAATATATAGATATATATATACTATTAATATATATATATATATATGTTAAATATATAATATATTGAAATTATATATAAATATATATATTAGATATATATATATATTATATATATATATTATATATAATATATATACTATATATATACTTATATATATATAATATATATATTATATATATATTATATCTATGGCATGAGATATTGATATAAACCAACGAAGAAAAGCATAACGATAGTGTGTACTAGGAATATTTGAAAAGGTTCTTTTATTTAAACCGGTAATTGCCAAGCGTTGGATAAGATAAGAGCGAAGGAAAAAATACCTAGATTTTTAGGCTATGTATATGCTTTAATTAAGCATTTTATTAAAGAATATAATATTTTCGTATGATAAGTGTAATAATTAAACAGGCTATTTTATTTTATTATCTTAAGAGAACTGTATGTTGAGTGATTCTATAAGTGTTAAGAGTTTATGAGAGCACCCTCCTCTATTCTATTATTAAGTCCATCGTGGCGTAGTCGTCAAACTACTAACTACGTGAGTCAATCTTCTAGGGTTCCTAGGTATCATAATACCTCAGCAATCGTATTTGAATAAAAAGGAATGATAAGCGTTATAGAGCCGTATATAAAATCTTTTCTATACATTCTCCAATACCTTATACAACACTTAGTGCGTGAGGTGAGCTAGCGTAAGTGAATTTAAGTAATTTTACCCATACATGATCAGTAAATATCCTTAAACTACAAGTACTAGTAAAAATATTCCTTCACACATTAAGAGATTATTATGAATTTTACCATCTTAACTAGAGAGCAGTAGCTCATCATGTGTGACCCAATCTGAGCCCGAGCAGTGTGACGGGAAGAGTGCGAGGCCAAATTTTGAAACAATAATGTTTGATGAATATAACCTAGAATGGGTGAAGTTAACTTAATGATTTCATAAGATGATAATTCAATACCTCAGCTTACTAGGAGATTCTATTCATACCGTCGCCTACATCTGTTCAGTCTCCCTTCTTAAGTGACAGATATCGCCAGAATTTTCCGATCAACACACTTACGCCCCGTTTTGATCGATTATCTGCCTTACTTCTCAAGAGCACTACACTATTTTCAATAGGGCCCCAAATCCCAAGATTGGGAATTATACCCACTAAGGCAAGCATGTAAATCTGAAAATTACTTTAACAGGCCGTACATACTATATGTTAGTATCGAAATTTATCTCATCACACTCTGCATGGTTGAGATGACATTAGAGAAGGAAGCCGACAGTATTCTATCATTTATCCTACAACGCATCAGAGGACTAATCCCCGCTGATTAAGGGAATCTACACGAGTCAATACGACTAGATTATTCACTCGTGTGCGCCCTAACCCCAGTCTGTCTGTATACATTGACCCTAACGCCCATACGAGCCTGCGACCACGTGCTTCACGATGCTAAGAGAGCACGCTATGTGATACCATTGTCTCTGATGCCTGTGAGTATAACTCTATCATTCTATCATAGTAACATCATTCGTAGCGAGTCTCTTTTTGCTTAGTTCGTTTCCAATAAAGTGGTCTGAAGAGTACATCAAACACTTCACGCCTTCCAAGCGATCATCTGCTATGCCACCAGCGGCCTCTCAATCCCAGCATGGTATTGAAATTAGACTATCAGTTTAATTGCGCTGGTCTAATGGGAGCATATGCGTCGCTATTATCTT
>JABUQX010097833.1:30000-32500 GCA_015478945.1 Trachelipus rathkii | reverse complement strand
AATATAGCAATAGCAATAATAATAATAATAATAATATATATAATATATATATGTATATATATAATAATATACAACACATTACCTTTCAATAATAATAATATATGTATGTATATATATGTAACAATAATATATGTATATATGTAATAATAACAATAATATATTAATATATATATATATCTTCATATATATGTAGCAATAATAACAGCAACCAATATTCTTCAATATGTATGTATGCCTGCTATGCTAATATGTCAGTAATAGCATATAACAATAATATATATATATATATATTCTTCTTCTTCATCTACCTTTTTTTAACTATATGAAATAATAACATACTATATATATATATATATATGCTATATATATATATATATATATATATATATCTTCTCTTCCGCTCTCTATACACAGCATGTATATATATATATATATATATATATATATATACAGTGGCGTATCTAGGGGGGCCAGGGGGTCATGGCCAGACAAAAATCTTCTTATATATATATATATATATATATATATATATATATATATATATATATATATATATATATATATATATATATATATATATATATATATATATTTAAAATTAATTTAACCTCTGGATTTTGTTATAAACGGATATGATACTTAAAAATGCTTAGTGTCTAAAAAATTTCGGGGGGGCCATGGCCCCCTGGCCCCCCCTGGATACGCCACTGTATATATATATATATATATATATATATATATATAAATATATATATATATAATATATATATATCATATGTACTATATATATATATATATATATATATATATAAGAATGATAATAGCTTAAATCGCTAAGGATAAATTAGAATAAATATGCCTCTAGAGAGATTAGTACCAGGAATTCAGCAGAAGAAATTTTCTAAATATTTTTTAAGAAATAATTATTAATTACAAAGTCATACACACATTTCGACCGATCCGTGGTCCTCGTTCAGATGTGTTGTAAACTTGTAATATAGACTAAATACGTTTACAAAATTTCTTGTTTTCATTGTAACCAATCATACATCGGAGAAACTATTGATTTCACCCGCAGACAATACCAACATAAATACGATCCCCAAATAGATAACCCTAACTCTGCCCTTACAATCCACAGATCCACCCACAACCACTTTATAAACACTGACCATATGACACCCATTATTAACATTGAAAATTTACACCTGAGAAAACTTTCCGAATCATTTTGCATTACTAACACCAATAACTTTAACATACAGAAAACTGAATACATTATAGATCCTATTTTAAACAACATATTAAACTTCTCACCATTTTTTAATTTAAAACAAAAACATATTTAAAACTTATTTGATATTAATTTTATATATTTATATTTAGTCTATATTACAACACATCTGAACGAGGACCACGAATCGGTCGAAAGCTTATGTATGACTTTGTAATTTATAATAATATTTCTTAAAAAATATTTAGAAAATTTCTTCTGCTGAATTCCTGGTACTAATCTCTCTAGAGGCATATTTATTCTATATATATATATATATATATATATATATATATATATATATATATATATATTAGAGATATATAACAACATATATATATATATATCATATATATGCTAACATATATTTATATATATCGCCTCCAAAAAAATATTTGCAAAAATGTTCAACATATATGAAACATAACAATAATATATAACAACATATATATATATATATATAAAACATATATACTTCCTGATATATAATAACTTAATATAAATATATATATATATATATTTATATATCTTCTTGCTATAAATATAAATTTATATATGCTTTATATACAAATATAGATTTCTTACATATATAATATATATGGCGTAGGAGGTTGACTCGCCGACTCTCGTGCGGAGGACGCTGGTTCAATCCTTCGCGTAGCAGTCTGAGTTTATCTTCCTGGGGCCAAGAATTAAAACTTATCTGCGCAAATATTAGAGGCGACAGAGCTTGGGATGCCGGCCTTAAACTGATTTCTGTTGTCCTCCCGTATTCTCCCTATATAGGGGTGGGTGAAGCACGTTAGTGGGTTTAGTAATATATATATATATATAGCAATAATAACCAATAATAATATAACAATATAATAATAATATATATATGTATATATATATATATATATATATATATATATATATATATATATATATATACATATATAATAAAATAATCAGATTGTAATATAATAAATATATATATATATATATATATATAATATATATATATATATATATATATATATATATATATATATATATATATATATATATATATATATATATATATATATATATATATATATTATATATATATATATAAAAAAAAAAATATATAATAATATATATATAATATATATATATAAAATAGAGGAATAATTTATTTATGCATGTATCATATTTATATAATAACAATTATAATAATATAATATAATTATTCCTTCTTTCATG
>JABUQX010097833.1:22500-25000 GCA_015478945.1 Trachelipus rathkii | reverse complement strand
AAGAGAAAAAGTTAAAAATGTTTTAACGTAGAAAGCGACAGCAGTAGAATCGAAGAAAACAACATGAATTAGAAAATACTATTCAAACTACTGTGGAAAATTTCAGCACCACTTTATGGAACGGAAAATTCGGCATTGCTGATGCTGACTGTATGGTGGGAAAGAAAGAAAACAGTTATGTCCGGATGGGCATGCTCTAACCGGAAAGAGCAGGAAAAAAATCCCGCGTGCGTCCACCCCTGTGCCAAGGAGGAGCCAAGAAAAGGGAACACAACAATAATGAGTGTCAAGTGCACTCCAAGGACATATATGCAGTATATGTGTTGCAAGCGTATGCAATGTAACTTTAGTAGATATTGGGGGATGCAAGAGTGCCGAGTGATCAGTTAGCTGATATATAAGTGATTAGATGATGTTGGTGAATTGTGCAATTCTGGATCTGGCTATAGCCTGGAATTTGGAGTTGATTGATGATTGTTGACGACGTTTGTGCAGTGTTAGGATTCTGATAATGTAGTGACTACTGAGTAATTCGTCGACGATAAGTGTTATAGTATGTATAGATTGAATTTGTAGATAATGTGGGAGTTCCGGCTGTGCAATAGGTTGAATAATGTGGGGGATAGGATTGGCCCTTGAGTGTATAATATTGATGATTTAATTGTTCGGGATTTTTGGTGTGTTGTTTGATTAGGTGCTGTTCTCCTGAAGAGAAAGTTGGAATCCAATTTCTTTATTTCAGTGGGAATAATTTGATTAATGTATAATTTTGTGGCATAAAATTTTGTTTTGGGTACTGTATCAAAGGCTTTGTTTATGATTGCTATGAAATATTGTTTGTGAATAAGGTTTAAAGTTAGTACCATTGATTGCTTTGGGTTGGTATGATTGTTATAGAGTGCGAGTTGTGGTTGAGTGGTTTTGTTTCAAAGCCGTGTTGCGAATTGTGTTGATCGATATGTGGATGTTATTGTGTTAAAGTATGATTTTCTAGAAGTTTCCCATAGTGTGATAATAGGTATATGGCGACGCTTAGGATGAAGGTTAGAAGGGTCTTTTTCCCGTTTTTCAGCTTGGGTTATAATGCATAGCTTTTTTCCAGATAGAAGAATGATTAGGCTGATAGAACTGTATGTATATTTGATGCTAATTGGGTATAAACTGTGTTCCTAGGTGTTATAGGTTGAAAATGTTGTCTGACCTGATTGCTGGTTGCAGCTTGTAACAAAGTGCCAAGAATTTTTCGTGTTCTTTGGTGGAATTGGAGATTTCTGTGTTGCGTTTGATGGATTCATGAGTATATGTTTGTTAGTTGTTTGTGTTTTCAGTATTTTTATGGTTTCCATATTCTCGTGTTATTGGTGTGGATTTCTTGGTAAGAAAAGTTTTGAAGTTTTTCGAAAAAGTGTTTCATTAAATTAAGTGATTTGGTGTTTAAGGTGTTAATCGGTGTTAAAGTTTGTAATGATATGAATGTTCCGTTTCTGAGTGAGTTGTGTTGTTTAATTAGATTAACAGTTCGATCAGGGTGATTTTATAATAATTGAAGTCATCCTGCGAAATGATATTGGTTACTTGCTTTTTGACTATAGAATTGAAAATTTGTATATGCTGATTTCAGTGTTGCTCGTGTGATTACATTTAGGCTCGTATGTATGTTCATGTATATTGGTGAGAAGTTGGTCCAGTACGCTATTTTTATGAAGTTTGTATATGTTTTCTTAACTGTGATTTAAGTTCTTTTTATTGGTGATGTTTTGTAGATCCTAAATGATGAAGAGCGAAGAAGAGTGCGTAAGATCCTATAGATCGGTAGTGTTCACCAGGTATGTTTTGTATGTAAGGTTTGGTGGAGCCAGTAGTGATGTATAAGTTTGGTGAATGATCGTTGGTGATGTGTATCGGATTGATGATTTGGAGGTGCAAATCTGAAGCCTGTGGCTGTTTGTGTTAGTTTAGAAATGTTTAAATATTTCGAGGTATGTATGAATGATTGATCCTCTAATGGTCTGCCACTTGGACGTGCTCATCAATGTTATGAGACATTTGAAAGTCACCGCACCATGTATTGCGTCAGTTGGAAGGTCGGGTATAGAGTGCAGGTGGGACTTAGGCTTATAAGTTTCTAGAGGTATAGTACGTCTCTCGTGGGAACAAATACTGATAGATGGTATCAGGTATATGAGTCTTTATGTACTTTTCTCTTGGAGATATGTAAACATTTCGCGATTCGTCTCTCAGAAGGCTCTTCTCTAATGACCGCTTATGGGTTTGTGCTACGTGGAGTAGATTATCGGTATGTAGAGAGTTTGCATTCTCACACATGGTAAGTAAAGTGTTGATATTTTATTTGGTGAGATTTAGGTGGAAATGGCTATACACAATCGATAAGAATTTTATGGTTCTGCGAGTTATATAGTATAGTGAGGATTCTTGCAATATAGAGGCTGATATATATTGTGTTTTTTTTATAATAGGTACTCATATTTATATATATATA
>JABUQX010097833.1:17500-20000 GCA_015478945.1 Trachelipus rathkii | reverse complement strand
CTTTATTTGTTAAGTGTTAGCTCTATATGTCATTTTTAAGTTATTATTATGGATTCTATATTCATATATTGTATATTATGTATACCTCCCATGTGAATACAAGGTGATGTGTTAATGGTGTTTAATTTATTATTGAAGGTACATATATAAGTAAATGACCCTATTAATGTTGGGCTGGATATAATCTAAGGTAATATTGAGCTATTATATGATACTTAAATTATGTTGTATACCTAAATATAAGTGTAGTGGTATTATCCAATGTAATTTGTATTGATATAATCCATAATTGGCCATTTAATGGGAGAATTGGATTATGTATTATTGATTAAAATATATTATTTATTTATTTAAATTAAAATGTGTAATTAATTATTAAATTCAAAAATAAGTTTGATATTCTCGTTAGTCAGATCCACTTGTATATATTATTACCAACTATTAACTGCAATACCTAGATATAGGCCATAATACACATATAAATTAAGCCTATTGGATAAGAGCGATGAGTCTGTATGATTTTTAAAAAGTTTCTCTTAACGGACGAGATTGATCGAAAGGCTCTTTATACTCTTCACGCAGGGCTGAGAATTTGTTGCGCTTCAGTATAGGCCCCATTACAGGTGATCGTGAAAATTTCGGAATACGCAACGTATATAGAAACCCGCTTATACGGTAACGCAACGTGTGAATAAAAAATTAGTATGAATCTAAGAATTGTCGTTTTTAATTGAGGTTTGAAAAAAGCTGCGCATAACTATAAACATAATAAATACTAAAATTAAACTTATTTAAACTTAGTAGGTAAATTGATTAGTGGGACAGTGGTGCGTTAATTTTGAAGAGTAGTATATATATATATATATATATATATATATATATAGTATAATATATATATCTATATGTATAAGATATATTTAAGCAACTAAATACAGATATTATAGATATATAGATATATATATATTATATATATATATTATATAATATATATATTAATCTATGTATATATAATATATATAAATATATAATATATTATATATATTATATATATATAATATATATATATATATATATATATATATAATATATATATATATATTATAATATATATATATATATATATATATATTGGCAATATTGCAGTTGTGATCAGTAGATTTTGTATTTGCGAGTATGTGATTCAAAGTTCCTTTAGCGTAAGAGTCGCTTGGGTCAAACTTGTGAGGGTCGGTACTCTGCTCTCTCGTCTCTCTCTCTCTCTCTCTATATTATAATAATAATATATATAATATATATATATATATATATATAATATATATATATAGTATATATATAATATATATATATATCATATATAATATATATATTATAGAATATATATATATTCACTCAATTAATTTCAGTTTCAGGATTTTTCTTTATTTTACTTTTAGGTTTAGGCTAGGTAGGTACGTAAGTTTACCTAACCTAACCTAACCTAACCTAACCTAACTTAACCTAACTTAACCTAACCTAACTTATCCTAACCTAAAACAAAAGTTAAAGAAAAATACCTGAAACTGAAATTAAGTGAGTGATTAACTATTTATATATATATATATATATATATATATATATATAATATATATATATATATATATATATTAATATTATATATATATATAATATATAATATATATAATATAATATATATTATAGTATATATATATATATATATTTATATATATAATTTTTAAATTTAGGATATATATACATTTTCTATATAATTTTTTATATATTATAGTAAATATATATATATATATATTATATATATATATAATAGAGAGAGTGAAGAGAGAGAGAGAGAGAGAGAGAGAGAGAGAGAGAGAGAGAGAGAGAGAGAGAGAGAGAGAGAGAGAGAGAGAGAGTACCGACCCTAAAGATCGACCCAGCGACTTCTAACGAAAGAAAACTTGACTCACGTACTCGCATAGAAAATCTATTGACACAAACTGCAAAATATATACTATTATATATATATATAATATAATATATATATATATATATATATATATATATAATATATTGTATATATTTTTAATATATATAAATTATATATTTTTTTTTTTATAATTAATAAAAAAAAAATTTAAAATTATTATAATTTTTATATTATAATGCCAAAAAAAAATTTGAAATATTACTATTACGGAATTTAAAAACCACGGAAGTTTAAACCCAACAATTTAAAAACAAAACAAAGGAAAACAGCTCACCTAAAAATGTTTTATATTTACAGGCTATAACCTTGAGAAAATAGATAAAAGAATTTATCTCAAAAAAAGTAATCGTAGAATTCAGAATAATAATAATTAATACATTAAATCATCTCTCATATCAACTTATAATTTCATAAAAAACTCCAAATCAACTATATAATTAATATATTATATAAATACTCAAATTTGATTATAATAATATATATAATAAAATATAATATAAATAATTAAATTATATAATA
>JABUQX010097832.1:20000-24841 GCA_015478945.1 Trachelipus rathkii | reverse complement strand
TGTACCTGATATTGTAGCCTCTCCAACTGTCTTGATTTTGATACTCCTCTTCATCCGTACGATACCCTATGGAAACAAGCAACCTGTTGCCCTGTGTAACAACACACACTTATAAACTGCTTTGGATGTCAAAACAGTGCACCACCTGCATCGGTTGGGAATCCCAAGCAGTAGTAGACCTGCAACTTTCACTGCAAACCAAGTTACCATCTGATGAAAAGCCTCCCGCAGCTCTGCTCTCTGGTTACGACAAATGTACTCTTGCGCCATGTCCAAGTCATTTTTCATGTAACCTCAAAGCCAACAGCTCAGACAACTTTCGCAAATAACAACTCTTAGTACAATATTCGTCCCAGTTCACCCTGGGAACAAGGACTGGACCCATCCCGATGAGTTCAGAGGATGATGACATTCAGTTCCCCAGGGTCGATTGGCCATTCCAAACATAACGTAACCCTAAAGTAACACATGCTTCCGAATATCGACCGGAGTAAAGCTCTGCTACTGTAGATATGATGGCGGAAGGTAACGTCTATAAAGCCTACGAGTGCGCACATGAATTTTGTCATCCCTAGGGAATATGCAAAAATTGGGATCCATGATTGCACGAAAAGGGGATGTGATACAGCAAATCCGGGAATATATATGAATCAGCACCTGCCGAATTACTATATATCTGCTATAAAAAGTCCATCCAAAAAAATTTCACCCTTTTTTGTTGACCACTGTAAGTTTTCTTTATTTTTTCCTAAATGAATGACCGAACTTTGAAATAAACTATTCGGCCGAATAGCGAAGTTATTATTCGGCCGAATATTCGGTTATTCGGCGAAACTTTAGACCGAATATTCGGTATCGGTATTCGGCCTGTTCACTATCGGCCACATCCCTAATATAATATATAATTAATATATATATAATATATATATATATATATATATATAATATATATAATATATATATATATATAATATTAATATATATATATATATATATATATATATATATATATATATATTATTTTATAATCCACCTTCTTTCCCCAGACTGGGGTAAGATACGTCACATGCACTGGAACAGAAAAGTAGGTTAGGAAGAATAAACCCAAGTCGAGAAGGAAGCCCAGCCTTACCGCCCCTTTTATATCCCTTAGGTGAGAAACAGTTAGAAAAATCCACCCTAGGGCTTCACGGGACTGAGAAAGACCATCATGATGACATCTCGTCAATGTAGTGTTCATCCCTTGGCCCAGGTGGGCCACAACCATACCCCCTCACAAAACCCCCCATTCACTCCTATTATGCACCTTTCTTCTCATCTCTCACCTCTGCCAAACTCACATTCCTCTCCTCCAGGCATTCCTTTACTGACTCTTCACTTTTTCTGTGGTTTCCCAGCCGGTCGTTCCCAATTACACTCACCCACTTGTACATCCGTTAACCAACCGACTATCATCTATCCTTACACATGACCAAACCATTCAACGTACTTTCATTTATTCTCTCATTACTCCTTTCTCCACACCACACAACTACCTAATGCCTTAATTCCTCATTTTATCAATTCTTCTCACGCCTAACACGCCCCTAAGATTGGCCCATCTGAACATTGACTTTAGATCTAATACATCTTATCCAGACCAGGTTTCATTTCACTATACATTAACACAGGTCACAACATAGAACATACCCTCATGCAAGACCCTAGCGCACTCAAGACTTAGTCTCTTTACAGTTCCACCAAGGATTTAATTACACAGCCACCTTCCTACCATTCACAACTTCTTACTAACACTCTGCATCATCCGTACCTTTTCATCCAACATATATCCTAAATATTTAAACTAAACTCAGACCAGCCTACTCACCATCTAACATTAACTTCACACCGAGAAACTTTCCTCACTCACAACCATAACCTTACCCTTATCTACGTTTACTTTCAAAAATCTCCTCCTTTTACAGACCCTGCCAAATCCCTCTACCAACCCGCTCAAACTCTCTTCAGATTCGCCACACAAAACCAAATCATCCGTAAATAATAAATAGTTCAGGTCCGCCCTCATATAATATAATATATATATATATATATATATATTATATATATATATATATATATAATATATATATATATATATATATATATATATATATATATATTATATATAATATATATATAATATATTAATTATATACATCAGTGGTGTGATGTGGGACGGTTGCGCGATAACCAGCTAAGGCGAACCGGCAGGTAACATAAACGAAGCAGAGACCGGTTGTCAAAAATTGGTCAGCTCATCACTAACCGCGTACGTTGCGCACGATATTACTGCCCCGTAGCCGTGCAGGTGCTGTGCCATGCGTGCTATAATATATATATATATAATATATATATATTAAGATATTATATATATATATATTATATATATATTATATAATAGATATATAATATATATATAATATATATAGTAAAAAGTTGTGAAATGTGTCGTGCGCGTGTTTGTAACTTGGGGAAGACATTTGGAGGGTATCAAACCCTGACCACAATCGATATATTGACATTATTTAAGAAGTTCAGTTTGAATATATGATTTCATTGAACCTTTTTTCGTTGATCAATATATTCTTTACTTGATTTGTCGGCTCTCTCTCTCGTCTCTCTCCTCTCTCTCTCTCTCTCCTCTCTCTCTCTCTCTCTCTCTCTCTCTCTCTCTCTCTCTCTCCTCTCTCTAAAGAGAGAGAGAGAGAATGAATATATGAATATCGAGAGAGAGAGAGAGAGTTAAATACACGAATATATGAATAAAGACTTGAAATATATATACTCTAACACTATATATATATAGTATATATATATTTATATATAATATAATAAATTAGTATAATTATTATTAATATATATTAATATATATATATATATATATATATATAATTATATATATATATATATTATTTATATATAATATATAGATATATATATATATTATATATTAATAATATATATAATATATATAATATATATATATTATATATATATATATATATATATATATATATATATATATATAATGATTAGAGTGTACCGGAATTCCGGTCCGGCCGGAATTTGACATTTCTTTCCGGTTTCGGTTCCGGCCGGAACGCGGAATTACCAATCTTCTTCTGAGAAAAAAATTGCTGAAAGAATTTTTACATACCCTATGCCCACTGTCATACAAATATAATATAGCCTTGAGCATCTAACACTGACAGCTGTATACATACCTACAATATTTAAATAAAGTTTACGTCGCCTAGGCTCGGCTCAAAATTATGTAGATAAATAAGATATCTCAAAATCAATAATTTCCAAAATTATATATATATTATATATATATATTTGATATATATATATAATATATTATATATTATATATATTATATATATATATAATATATAGTATATATATATACTATATTATATAATATAAATATATATATTAAATGCAACAGTACACAGTTCAATTTTTCAAACTCGCTCGTAAGCCAGTGACTAGTTAAAGTGATAATAATGTATTTACTCGTATGTGTGGGAATATTTAGCAGCCATTAATCTATGCATCTGATCGCCTTAGATAACTTCTTGAAAACTGCTGATCTCAATTTACTGTATGAAGCTGGTAACATCTCTACAAAACATTTTCTACTAGGAATAAGATATTTTGGTTGAAGATGGGCAGTAAGTTCTGAATCCCTGCTCTTTCAATAATGTGTGAATGGCTGGTTACTAATTTGAATAAAATTTCTTTTTTTTTTTCTGATTGAATTGCCTTGTGATTTGGTGTCATTGATATGCCAAATTTTTTTGGGGGGGAGGAAATTTTCCTCAAGACTCACTTGTTTCACAGGCTTGGATTTTTCGCTATTTTGGTGTGTCCTCTGTTCTTGAAAATACAGGACTCTCATTTACTCCCAGATACTCTCTTTGGTGATGATTCCATATGTTATGAAGTGGGCGTTGTTTAAATTGTTTTGGTGTACTACCTCGTTTTATTTTTCTGCGGCATTATTTTACAGTCATTATAGATTATGTAACATCAATATAATAATCTGTTTACTAATGATGGCCAAATTTTAAAAACAATTTTGTATTAGGTTATTATTATGAAAAAAATCTTGCAATCCCAATTAATGATAAAATCTTTATCAAAATCTGTTAATATATAGTATATATATATAAATATATATAATATAATATAATAATATATATAGATATAATATATATATATAATATATATATATATAGAATATATATATATATAGTATTATATATATATAGTTATATATATATATAAGTATATATCATATCAGCTGGCGTATCCAAGGGGGGGGCCAGGGGGCCATGGCCCCCCCCCCCGAAATTTTCTAGACACTAATAATTTTTAAGTATCATATCTGTTATATAGAAAGTGTAGAGGTTAAATTCATTTTATATAATTCGTTGCTGTCAGGAACAAATTCTTGTAGTTCTTGTAGTTAAAACTAAACTTGGAGCCCATTAGAGAAAATGTTTAACATTAAAATTTTTCCAGAGATTTTTGAAGAATGTTCTGTAAGTTATCAGAGCTGGGGTACTGACAATTGCTGCCTACCAAGATTTAAGATAATCGCACATCAATTTATACCAGTTTTTTGGATTATTTAATATCAGCATAGGAGAGGTTGATTAAGATCATTAAAGAAGAAGATTAATTCTTGTTACTGGCAAATTTGTCATACGACAGATGTAATGTGCCATATAAGAAAATAAAAGATTGCGTAACATTTTACAAGAAAGATCTCGAAAGTTGAAATGGTGATTTAG
>JABUQX010097832.1:0-15000 GCA_015478945.1 Trachelipus rathkii | reverse complement strand
ATGACACGAGTCTCTTAATTTTAATTTTAATTTATACGAATAATAAAAATAATAATCAAAGCAAAATTGAGAGTATTTATTAATAGAAATGAGGCGAACAATATTTGTGGTTCGGGAAGAGTTCTTAGGTGTAGTGGTTGTTGAAACCACAAAAGGAGAATTTCTAGCAGGGTTGGCAAAAAGCCATGGATATTTGGCTTTTTGGCTATTTGACCCTTATATGAAAAATTATAAGGGTCAAATAGCCAATTAACCGTAGTCAAAAAACCAAAAATCCATGGCTTTTTGCCAACCCTGAATTCTCTAGTGTAGGCAATACTACGAATGTTAAAATTAATTAACTTTCTGATTGGACAGCGACATGATGGTGTAGCAGCAGCAATGAGGAAAAGTTTTATGTAGAAGTTGTTCAAGCTGTCAAAAATATGTAGCTGCAATGTATGTTCATTGCTGTTGACATTCATATGGAGTACAACACGTTAGGAGCTTTATTTTCACAGTGAAAATAACTGGACACTAGTTTAGTTTAAGAAGGTGGAAAATGAACAAAACTAACACGAAACTGCGGAAAGTTACGATGGATTGTGACGATTTAGTAAAGTTTGTAAAGCAAATCTTGACGTTTAGAGGAGTTTGAGATATATCTAGATATTGAACCATCTTCAAAAATTTCAAATCTTTTGACTTCTGTAATCACTAGCGAACATGTTATAAGTTTAATTATGATTTCTACTTTGTTCTTCTCCTTCACTCTTCAATGATTCCATCGTAGTCTCCATCATTAGTGACATCAACTGTTCTTAATCATAATGAAATTGTGATGCTTGTTTTGAAAGATTTTCGGGTAAATATCGATGAAAAATTTTCAAACATTTCAACACTGTGATCAGTAAGTTAGCTTAAGATTTGGTTAGATAATGTATTAAGTAAAGTATCCCTATAATTAATGTGTGTCTTTGTGTGTGCGTAAATAATAAATAGCAACAAACAACGCCAGTAACAAAAATAAATAACAGCATATAATACTCACTTATCATGAACCTTTGAGAGCCGTCTTTATGCACTGACACATAGTATGAAACTGAAAATATTAAAGACTTTGTACATTTACCTCTTTACCTGATGTTTATTCGTTGTCCGTAACTTGGGATTGGACGTAATAGACAAATCAGCACCTTGTATTGCAGTGGCGTCATTCATTATAACGCGCAGTGATAAGGGACTAGTTGTTGGAAAGACTAGATGTGATATAACTTCTGGTGTAGTGTTGTTTCGTTGAAAAATAAAAACTTATAACAAAATAAATAAATTGTTTCGTCATGTAAAAGAAATATAATAGTTTATGTACAGCACACAGACGAACACGAGTTATTATAGAAATGAAAGCCTGCACATGTTAGATTCGAAACAGTCATGTTCATAGTAAGAAGTCCAGTCGTGTAAGCAGCATCAGGTGACGTTAGTATAGATGTTCCTGGAGTAGTTAAGGAAATTTAGTTGCGTCACGTCAGACAGCGTGTGGGGAGAGAGAGACAGAAGAGAGGAGAGAGAGAGAGAGAGAGAGAGAGAGAGAGAGAGAGAGAGATGCGTAATTAATTAGTTGTATGAGCTAAGATAGTATGTTGGGCAAGGTTACGTTAGACAATGTTAGGTTGGCATGTTTAGTCCGGTTAGGTAAGGATATATTATAAGTTTAGGCCAATGTATTTAAGAAAAGATCCCGGATTGCACACGCACAGGTTAGACATAGCCTTATAATTGTGCTACGTTTTATATTTTGTGCAACATTTGGTGATTGCCATAGTGATCATCTATGTAATTAATAGCTGCATTCACCATTAAAATTTTATTTTAAGGGTGAAACCCCATTTTTAGGGTTCGGTCCCATCTCATTTGGAGTAGTTACAACTTCTGATTGCTCTGGAATCATCATCCTTCCTCATCGTTCCTTCAACTTCTCGTATGCACTCTGCCTTTCTTCTTCTGCTAAGCACTCTGTGCTTTTCGTCTGGGACTCTCCTGGGGCCTCACAGACACCCATGAGGGCTCTGAAACTATCAAATTCGAGTTCTACAGGTTCGTAAACATTTTCATTGACACCAATATTGTGGTTCCGGTTATGACTCATATGATCTGGGACATGAACGTTCTCAGTCTCCGACTTGTTCTTCTTCATCCTTCCTCCATTTTCCTCTCCTACGCACGCTGTGCTCTTCTTATGGCTCCGGCGCTAGAGTCAATTCAGGCTCCGGCCTCTTCTCTAATTCCGATTCCCACTCCGAGTCCTGTCAGACATTTTTTTCGTCTGTCTACAGCCATATACTACTTTGTGGAGCTCAGCACACCCCTACATGGGGCGTAGCAGCGTGCAACTGCGGTTTAGGCAAAATGACACCACCAGCTAGTGAGGTACCTAGTTTGAAGGGGATACGTTAAGTAGAACTCCCCCTAAATTGAGGGTGAAAAAGTGTGACTTATAAGACTTATTGAAACACTCCTGGGTTAGTGATTTTACTATATATATATATATATATATATATATATATATTATATAATATATATATATATAATATATATATATAAATATATAATATATTAATATATATTATATATATTGATATATACGGTATATATATATATTTATATATATATATATATATATATATATACTATATATATATATATCTATGTGTTATTATATATATATATATATATATATATATATATATATATATATATATATATATACTTAATTTCAATCCCTCCCCTCCTCTGAAAAAAATTTCTGGTACGCCCTACGGAGGTTAACTCAACCTTCCACCCAATTATGGTAGATAAAAATTAGCACCAGCTTTGGCTGGGAAAGAAACGGACGATACATAGCTTCATAGTGGTCGCATGACCAAGGAATTTGTGCTTTACTGGCTTTCGGCTGGTTTTGCGTTGGGTTGTACTTATAATCCGGCCAGCTTTGCTTTCGACTGACTCACTTAGCGTCCGGCTGGCTTTCACCTAGCATCCGACTGTCTTTCTGTTTTATTTCATCTATCATCTCGTTAACTTCCTCCTAACCTTCACCTAGCTTCCGGTTGACATTCATTTAGCATGCGACCGTCTTTCTGTTGGCTTTCACCTATCGTCCGGTCAGCTTTCGGCTGTTTTTGCTTCGCATCCGGCTGACTTTTATATAACATTCAACCGTCTTTCTGTTGACTTTCTTCACCCATCGTCCTATCAGCTTTCGACTGAAATCACCTAGCGTCCGGCTGACTTTCTTCTAACAACCGATCATCTTTCTCTCGAATTTCACATATCCGGTCAGCATCCGTCCAGCTGACTTTCACCTATTGTCCGTTTGGCTTTCGTCTAACATCTGACCGTTTGTTTTGTTGACTTTTATTATTTTATTACATTACAAATTATATATTCAGATTTTCAAAAATATGTACAGAATAAAATATTTTACAAAGTTATTTTGCCATTTATTACACTTAACGAAAAGGGGTTTCCTGAGGGGGTTTATTCCCTTGACCTTCTGACAAAGGATATTTTTTCCCCTTACCGTAAGATACGGGTTGTATTTTTTACTTTATTTTTAATAGGTAACTAACCCAATCTCAGAAAAAATATTTAACGATTTTTGATCGTATATCATAACAACATTTTTAAATAAGCAAATATATAAATGTATGACGACATGAATCAGCATTCGGGAATGCAGGTTGATACCATCTCTTAAATATTTCGTAAATACTTAACACATGGGTGTAAAAAGGCTATGTTCGTTCAGAATACTTGACTCTTAGTAATAATATTTCTTGTTACCAGCTAGTTTGAGTATAGTTTGATTCAAAATATTGCTCGATAACACTTTTACCTACCGAAAACACTACCCTCTCTTTCATTGGTTTACTACTTTTGAACCTTATTAAAATGAACCTCCGGTACAGATTTTCGTGACACATATATGGAATGCTTAAAATGAACTGAAAAGGAAAAAAATATTAAAACTAAACTCGAGAAATGACCATGAAAAAAATTGAGCTCGCCTATTGACGCTGATAAACGTTATGAACTCGCCCAATTTCATATGTGCAGGAAAAACAAATTTTAAAATATAAATACGTGGCACACGAACCAACCTTTGAGGGCTTGTTAAATTTAAAAACTATATATATTTCTTCAACACTATAAATAAGCCTATATATATATAAAAAATGCATCTTGCAGCTTTAAAACTGATTTGATATTTTGAAATATGAATTTTTGCTGCTTCATAACTTTTTTCAGTAATTTTTCGTAGTTTTTTTTTTTTTTTTTAATTAATTTTTATATTTACGTGTTTCTTTATTACAGTTCATTGCAAATAGCTCATATAAGTTTCATTAGAATCTGAAATGGGTTTTTTTTTTTAAATTCATTTTTCTTATTAGACACATTATAAATATTAACCTTAGGGCCTTCTTAACTTTTTTCAGGGTTACTTCTCTGTGTTTTTATTATTTTAGTTCTTCATTACAGTTCATTACGAACATTCCATGCAAGTTTCATGATTTTAATAAGGAAATTACTTTCATTCTACACATTTTGGAATCTATTACCAAATGGTCGACAATTGTATAAAAAAATCTGGTTCCAACAAAATTTAACTTAACGCAACCTAACCTAACCTAACGCCTGCGGCGGCTTGTACGGGAATTTATTAGATGTGATGTCAACCTTTTGGACTGGTCCCCACATTTTGTTACTCTATTTGTTAAATCTCACTTCAAACGAGCAACAACAATTAACTTTTCACGATACTTTTACTACGTTTTGCTATTTTCATATTTTCCGTTAAAAATCCGTTGAATTTGAAATTATTTGAAAACCTCCTTGCCTCCCCACCCCCATTGCCCCACTCGATGAAAAGGGGAAAGGTAATCGATTTCTTTCATAATGTCATATACATTGTGACAAAATTGCATGAACTGGTTGCTTGGGGGAATTTTAGTGCACCTTTTTTCCGGTCTCGGCACTCCTTCCTTTAATCCCCCGCACCCCCCCCCCCCTTCTCCATTTCCTTCAGTGTGAATGAGATACACCTCCCAGTAATATATATATATATATATATATATATATATATATATATATATATATATATATATATATATATATATATATAATATTTATATAATATATATATATATATATATGTAATATATATATATATAGTGGAGCTTGCCAAAATTTTAACAAAACGGTTCTCTACTTTGTCATAAGGAGTTACTCTGCTGGTTCTCATTCTTGAAAATGTTTTGAAAAAGTTTTAATACCGGTTCGCCGAACCGGCTCCAGCTCACCACTATATATATAATATATATACTAAATATATATATATATATATACATAAATTTAACATATATAGTTATATATATATTATATATATATAATATATATACTTATATATATATAAGAGAGAGAGAAGAAGAGAGACGAGAGGAGAGAGAGAGAGAGAGAGAGAGAGAGAGAGACGTCGAAAAACAGACCAGAGAGATCAGTGAGGAGAGAGAGATTCCTAAGATAGAAAGGGAATAGTTTTTCATTGCAATAATAATAATAATAATAGTAAATATAATAATAGATAATAATAATAATAATAATAATAAAATAATAATAATAATGCAATAATAATAATAATAATAATAATATCCAATTTTGGTAGCAAAATACAAATTTCTATAAATGATATTGTTTTTTTGTATTTGCTGGAGTTTAGATTCATATATCAATTTATATTATTTATACTTTTCTATTATTATTATATTATTCCTGTTTTTTAAATTATTTTAGTCATTTTGATTAATATTATTATTATATTGAATAAAGTGGCGTGGCTAATCACAGGTTGGCCAAAGCGTCTACCTGGCGCCGCGTAGTTGACATTGAAGAAGCGGAGAAGCTTCAAAAGTCGTGACACGCTTTCCTTTTTCCCTTATAATATAATATAATATATATATATATATATACATATATATATATATATATATTATATATATATATATATAATATATATATATATATATATAATATATTAAATCGTATTATAGAAATTATTCTATATTTTATTTATGTTTAAGTATATGGGAAAGGAAGCTTTATTATATCCAGCTCTATATAATAATATAATAATTATATATATATAATATAGGTATATATATGATAACTGCGTTTAAAAACTACAACTCATTATCTCAAAAACTACAATATGAAAACAGGAAAAGAATACAATTGTTGAATCCTGAAACACATTTAGTTCCGATAAAGATGGAAAAAAAAAATAAATAAAAAAATAAAAAAATATTTCAAAAGACTGACAATAGCAAACAGCGAAAAGGAAGTTACATTTTTGTGAATCCTTGGTAAAATTTTAATAGGAAAAGTGAAAAAAAAATAAAAATAAAATAAAAAAATTATTGTTATAATAATAATATAAATAATAGAGAAAGTAGTAATATATTAGACAGCTATTTAGAGACCTTTTTATTGGTTACTCGTTAAAATAAATAGACTTTCTATAAATTTTGCTTTTTTCAATTAACCTTAAAAGAAATACCCCAAGGGTATATATACCGCACCGATGGCAGAGTCAGGGGTCTCTCAGGCCTGCCGGGGAACATCTATATTGACAATTCACTCCCCCTCCGGGAGGGTCACCGGAAAACACCCCGCTCTTTGTATTTGGGGTTCGCTGGTTCCTCCGTCCCCTTCCCCACGGTGGGTAGGAAAACGTCTCCCCTCTTGTGTTATACCATCTAGGGCTCGAGCCCCTACAGTGCCATGATAATACCAATTTACAAATAATATATATATATTATTACTATGTCCCCTGCTTCCTAAAAAAAAAAATTAGCCAATATTATGTTATTTATTATTTATTTATTTATTTTTTACATTTTAATAACACTAACCAAAATTTTACAGGAATTCCAAAAATGTATACTTTTTCGCCTGTAGCTATTGTAGTTGTTGAGATATGATTTTTTTTTAGTATTTTTTAATTTTTTCATTTCTCGACACTAAAATGACCAGGATATCTCATCAACAATGTATTCCTGTTTCCCTGGAATCTACGAGGTTTATACGAAAACAGTTGATATAGTTTATTAAACCAAAATAAGTAATTTGTAGTTTAAACCAAATTCACCATATAATATATATATATGTATAGTTATAATAGTATATTTATATATATATATTATTATTATATAATATAAGTATATATATATATAATGTATATATATAATTATATATAATATAATATATATATTATATATATATATATATAATATATATATCATGGTCAGCTTTCACATTGTCCTATATGTATCTGATAAAAACTATTTAATGCTTGCAGTAAAACGTGAATACATATTTTGATAATCCAGCGTAAAGGTTAGTACCTGGAAAAACTTTTTTTTTTTTTTTATAAAAGATTTGTAAAAAAAGTTAATAAAATTAGAAGAGTAATTAAACTTATTTTAATACTAAACCTTACAGTTGCCCTTTCAATAGATGGGGAGGGGTTGGTTTATAAAAAAACTAAAGAGAAAGGGGGAAAATTTACCCCCCCAAAGGGCTAGAGATATTATACCGCCCCGATGCAGGAGTCGGGTCTCTCGGCCTTCCCGGGGAACTACACGGAGTAGGATTATTTCCCCCCCTCGTGGAGGTCTCCGGACCGCCGGCTCTTTAGGTATTGTGAGGTCTCGCGAGGGATTCCTCCGCCCTCCCCTACGGGGTATGGAAAACATCCCCCCTATGTTCCCGTCGGCTCGAGCCCCTAGTGGGCCGCTATATATATAGTAGTATATGATAGGTATATAAATATATATATAATATAATACTATATAATATATATATATATCTATATATAGATATAATAATATTATATATATATATTTATTATAGATGCACGTGAAAGAAATTTTGCGATTCAAACCCCGTTATAGACCCCGTTACAAATTTATGACCCCGTTATAATGAATTTTTTAGGATCGCTCTATTTTTTGAATTTTTATTCATTTAAACACGACAATTAATTGGTTATTTAATTTATCATTTAATTACAAAATAAATTATACGCGAGAAGGCTAACGATTTTACGCTAAGATTCCTCCGTCGAATAACTTTGTCTCAGTTTCCTTTTTACACCGTGCTAGTATTATAGTTTTCTTAAAGCAGACATATGCGGACAATGGAACCGCGCGCGCCTCTCACTATTCTCCAAGAGTAATACTAGGTGTGACTTCTCATTACTCATATATACACACTCGGCGGCGTACTCAATAATAGATTAAGTTACTGAATATGAAGAACATCATAATTACAAGATAAAGGCTGATTTTATTACAAAGAGAGCATTAAGAAACATGCACTGTGTGAAAGAGACTATATATACACTATCTATTACTATATCTATCCCTACTACTTACTACTATCCGTATCTCTACTGCATCTTACTTACCTCCCTACCCCTACTATACGTTACTCCTCCTACTATACTACCCTCTTATCTATTCATCATTTCATACTATCTCTACCATACTCTCTCTACTCTGCATCTTATATACTACCATATTACTATATCCTTACTATCTTATTATACCCCTCTACTCTCTCTCTTAATTACTTACTCTATTCAATATAGTCTTATGTATATATATAATTTTTCTGCGCCACTGTTTCTTCGCGTAGTTCTTTTCCTTCTGCACAAAAGCCCTCTTAACAATACGGTACACATTTACACAAATTGCATTACCTATGGTGTTTATCCGTCTTCGACTACGCCTCCGGCTCTCTCTCCCTCCCTCTTCTCTCTCTCTCTCTGATTATTTTTAAGGTTTTGCCTATTTTTTTTTCCTTCTCGGTTTTAATGACCGAAATGAAAGTATGTGTACTATTAAATTATGAGAACTTGTTGTCCTAATAGTCATTAATTGTTTTCAGACAAAGATAGCTTTTGATCAAACTTTGATCTAAAAAGAAAATTGTTAATTGCCACTTACTTATAAATGAAAGTAAGAAATATAAATATAATTTTAAAAATCTCATAGGGAAAAATTACACGTAATTTTGAAATAAACAACTATGAAATATTACAATAAAGGTAGGACAGAAGTATAAGCTTATTGAACCTTTCTAATACTAAATAAGATTTAATTAATTATATTATATATATAAATATATATATAAATGTAATTTTAAAAATCTTAGGAAATGCCTATTTTAAGTATTAATTTACAGAAAAAAAATTTAGCTACTGTATATTAGGTCACTTCCTACTCTTCGGAGCAGGGAACAATATTTTTTACTCGTCTTTACCGACCCATATACACTAAAAAAGTTAATCAAGTCAACTTTATGTGAAACGAACTCAAATTCAAGACCAAATCCCCCATGTCCTCTGCCACCTACATATACCTCAGATTAGTCTATTTATGGTCCATATAGATACCTGAACTATTTTTTTTTTTTTTTTTTTTTTTTTTTTTTATCTTTTTTTTTTGTTTGTGAAGGGTTCGAGATGCCATATAATAGGATTCTAAAAGAAAGTTTAGAGAGAAACATATATAGGATAGATAAGGTATAGAAGGTATATATATTATATATAATGATATTATATATAATTATATATATACTAGATATATATATATAATATATATATATATATATATATAATATATTATATATATTATATATATATATATCCTAGCATCTTTTTCCGATATGAATGAAATCTACGTAAAATGCCAGAAATATGAAGCAATTAAACCACCAGAGACCCCAAAACAATTTGCGATCACGCAAAATCCTGTGAAATTCGACTTTCAAAATGTTTTTAATTAGAAAATGTTTTAAAAAAAATCCATCGGAAAAAAATAATTGCATGACGCACGAAAAATCAGCAGTTTTTCCTTTTCCTCGTTAAAAAAAAAATCAGAGGCATCATACCGAAAACCGTGTGTGGTGGTAAAATGATAAAATATTGCTTCACCACCTTCATAAATTTATAAAGAAAATTAAAAAAAAAATTCGTTTTGCATATTGTAAATTTCAAATTTGGAGACTTCATAACTTTTTTCACTCATTTCCGAGTTTTTTTTTTTTTTTTTTTTTTTTTTTAAGTTCTTCTATGCAAGTTTCATGAAAATTTAACACTTATTTTCTCCATAGATAAATGTTATAATAAAGAAATTTTTTTTGTTTATATATATATATAATATATATGATATATTGTAAAAGATATAGTATGTATATATATATATATATATATAATATAATATATATATATATATATATATTATATATATAATATATATATATAAATATATATATAATATATAGTATATTTGGCTAAAAGAAAACATACTCTTGGAAAATTAATTTACGTAGCATATATATATAATATATATATATATATATATATATATTATATACAATATATTATATTATAATAATAATATATATAATATATAATATATAATATAATATAATATAATATAATTATGATATATATATATAGTATATATAATATGACATATATAATATATATATTTATATATATAATATATATATATATATATATACTTTGTCGCCCACCGCTTCCCTTCTACGAGAGACGGGCTACCAAGAGATATTGTGCCACCACAGCAGGGCGGGCCCGGAGATACGTTGGAAAATTAACGAGGTAAAGTTTGTGTCTGATGTCCGTCAAGTCACGGTAGTCTTAGTAAATGATGTCCTCTGTCGTCGTTTGTCTGGGAAAAACATCTTTGGCAATGGGGTGAGGGTTCTTTACTGATTCTATATTGGTGTATTATTGAAGAGAGAGATGGTGTCCAGAGCGGATAAGGGACAGCATTGCATTGGTTTAATGGTCCAAAATTTGTTCCCTAGGGGATATTTCGGGTGGTGGGGCTAGAACTATGGTTTTATTTGGATATGCGGAGATCGTTCTTAGAGTTTATTGTGTGTGTATGTGTTTAATAATAGGAGTATCTGGAGGTGGAGTAGAAGCGTGTTGTGTATGTTAGGATAGTATAATGCTGGTGGGATTTTTTTTCCTTCTAGATGGGAGGTGATCTATTGATTTACTGTAAAATTGACAAACCTATCATGTCACGAAGTGCTTTTAAAAGGAGAATTTTTGTTTAGTAGATGTTGGATGGGTGTAGAGGGAATGTAACCTTTTTTTTATTATCCTGAGACCTTTATTTTGAACTGTTTCTAATATCTCGATATTGGATTGTGATAATGTGCGAGCCCAAGCAGGTGATGTATAATTTAAGAAGGAGCTGATGTATTGTCTGTATACTATTAAGAGAGTTTATGTTAGTCAAAGTTTGTCCCTGTTAAAATTTTCAGTGCATTTAATTTATGTGGGACTCTTGAAGTGATATTGTTAATGTGATATGTGAATGTCATATGAGTGTCAAAGGTCCTAATATTTTGGGCTGTTTGTTGAGAAAGGGAGTCTATTGTTCGATAGAAAAATTCTTGGGTTGTTGTTAGATTCTCTTCTATCTGGGGTGAGTCGGGTAATAGTGGATTTTTAGGTGATGCAGTCATTCTGTTCGTTGTTAACCATTGTCCCAGTTCGTTTATATATTGTTGCAGTACTCTGCATGCTATAGTTATAGAAGGACTTTGAGTTGTGAATGTTAGATCATCTGTGTAACTATTATTTTTTTATAGAGGGGGGAGTGGGACGAAGGAGGTTATGCATAAAAAGGCTAAAGAATGTAGGCGTAAAGAATGGCTCCCTAGGGGGACTCCATTAAATAATTTGTATGAACGGGAGGAGTGGTGTCCTAGGATAACTCTAGCTGTGGATGAACCGGATATTTTTTTTTGTCTTTGATGGTCATGTTTGTGTTTAAATTTTTTTTCTTTTAAAAGATGACGGGGATTGTATCGAATGCCTTGTTGATGTCTATTGCTACAAGGAACCATGAAAGTACGTTGAGATGGGGAAGGGGTAAGTTTGGTTAAAACCTTGAGAGAATGTGTTAGGTTAGGTCACTTAGGAATGTGGTAGTTTAGAGTAATTTTGTCGAAAACCATGCTGTGAACCTGATAGAGGGATAAGGGCGGGAAATTCTAAGGAGGATTAATTTTCAAATACTTTAGCCACCAGTGATCTATTGATCTATTGATTCTTAAGTATTAAAGTATTATGAAAAGTAATCACGTAGGTCTGTACGACACGAGATTATTACGTGGTTGTTTGTTTGTTTTTAATATTGATATTATTTTATGTTCATGCTTCCAAAAAGGTGGCAGAGTTTTGGTTTTCAATGCAACGTTAAATATTTGTGTAAGAACTGTGATTGCAATTGTACCTACTTATTTGAGGTGAATATTGGTCGGGTTCTACTTCTTATGAGTGAGTTTTTAAAGTTTTTAATAATGTTGAATACTTCTTTGGATTGAATGGGGGGGGGGAAGATCTTGTTGGTTGGTTATCAACCATTTAAGTTGTTTAATTATTTTTCTGTCGGTGGGGTTTGTGAATTTGTGACTAATTTTTGAATAGTGAGGCGTAAGAGTACTGCATTGGTTTTATGGGCATCGAGTTTTGTTGTTTATTTTTACGAACAGCTTCGTGGATTGGTGGTGGTTGTGAGTGTGAGTGTTTAGGGGGGGGGTATACTGTTGCCAATTCTTTTTCTTAGTTAAGTTGATTAGATAGTTTATATTATTGTTAAAGTGTTGATTCGGTTGTTTATTTGTGTCTGAGAGAGTTTGTTCGTTTAAGGAGGGGGGGGGTTGATTTCTGGTGAAATGTTGGGGTTGAATTGTTTGCTTTTAGAATTATTTCATTGTTCAACTGTTGTGTTGCTTTGTTGAGATAAGGAAAAACGGCTATTTGAAAGGGACCTATACCCAAATGTGTTGACATTTGTAAAAAAAAAAAAAAAATCTTGTTATTTAGAATTTCTCTAGCGAATCCAACAAAACTTAACTTAACCTAACCTAACCTAATTTAACCTAACCTAACCTAACCTAACCTAACGGCGGGCTGTACAAGAATTTTTGCTGATGCTGTGTCGATCCATCTGGGCTAGTCCCCTTTGAAAGGAGTAAATTTAGTCCTATGAAGTTTGCAAAACATAGGAATAAAGGAAATAAAGAGACGATAAGAAGCCATATGGGTCAATCGAGACAGTCCCAGTCAAGCTAAATATTTATCAAACACACACACATACTCATCCAACATGCACAACCTACCTACATAGCACCCTAAGGCTTGTCAATATGCTCTTAACATAAAGCGTATATATATATATATATATATATATATATATATAATATATATATATATTTAATTTAAATAATTTTATTTTTTTTATATATATTATATATAAAAATATATATATATATATATTTATATATTTTATATATTATATATATATATTTTACCGTTATAAATATTATATATATATATATATATATATATATATATATATTATATATATATAATATATATATATATATTATATATATATATATATATATAATATATATATATATATATATATATAATAATATATAGATATATAATAAATATTATATATATATATATATATACTATATATATATATATATATATATAACTATATAGTGAGTATATATAATATTTATTTTCTTTTCTATATTCTTATCATCGTGTACAAATTATTGACAGTAAACCCTAGCGATAAATGAGGTTGGTAGTTTCAATTTCCTAAAAGGACGGTTTGTACTCGCGGGTAGAAAAATATGTGGAATTATTGTTATTATATTATTTTTAATAATTTGCGAGTCAAAGAAGCTATTGCAAGACTCTTGGAAATGCTCGGATGGTATGTAAAAATATTTTCATTATTATTATTATATTATTATTATTATATATTATTATTAGTATTATATTATTTTTATTATATTATTATTATTTTAGAATTCTATGTCAGCTTTTGTTTTATATAAGTTTTACTTTTAACTTCTAATTCTCTAAATATTTTTTTCTGATTTTCCAATTAATTTTCTTAATACTAGTCTAAAAAATAGTTTGCAAAGAAAAATAAAAGGCATATTTAAATTTATTAGTTTCTGACCGTGTTCGTCCGTAAACTTTTCGGACATCTTTCAGAGTTTCGATTCTACATTTTGAATGAATTATAATACAGCATTTTAAAAAATTAAAATTACAAATTAGATTTTAGATTTTACATTTCATATTATATTTAATTTAAGTGACAATACGTTGAACTTTATGTTAATTTCTGGTTTTAGATGTTTTATGTAGTAAGCCTCAGCTATTTTCAGTTTTGAGCTTCGCATGAGGAGTGTAAAATTTTGAATGACTGTGAGATATCAGGTATAGTTGATATACCTGATATCTCACATAAAGTTCAACGTATTGTCACTAAATTAAATATTATATGAAATGTAAAAATCTAAAATCTAATTTGTAATTTTAATTTTTTTAAATCTTGTATTATAATTCATTCAAATGTTAGAATCGAAACTCTGAAGATGTCCGAAGTTTACGGACGAAACCGGTCAGAAACTAATAAATTTAAATATGCCTCTTATTTTCTATGCAAACTATTTTCTAGAACTAGTTTTAAGAAAATTAAATGGAAAATAGAAGAAAATATTTCGTGAATTGGAAGCTAAAATAATAATAATAATAATAATAATAATAATAATAATAATAATAATAATAAATAATAATAATAATAAATAATAATTAACAATAATAATAATAATAATAATAATAATAATAATAACTACTACTAAAACAATTAATAATAATAAATAATAATAATAATAATAATAATAATAATAATAATAATCAATTTAATAATAATAATAATTAATAATAATAACAATAATTTACGATGCTCTTTGCAAGTAGTACTAAAAGAATAAAAACAAATTGGTCATTTTCTGATGATTTACTAAACAATTAAG
>JABUQX010097831.1:2500-23699 GCA_015478945.1 Trachelipus rathkii | reverse complement strand
TTCACAAAGCAGAAAAGAGAATTTATTAATTGTTTTTAGGTGTCTTAAATTGACGTTTTTAATGAAATTTCAATATTTGTTTTTATATACCAAATATTTCATTAGTTGTGAAAACCTGTTTTAATAAAAAAATTTAACTTCTAAAATTACGCTTTTTCTTAAATTTTCACATCACGAATTTAGAACTCTTAAAAGTACGATTTTTCCTAAATTTCAACATTTGAAATTATTTTGGTAAAACTCTTAAAAGTACGATTTTTCCTAAATTTCAAAATTTGAAAAAATAATGTGTTTCATTGAAATGCAATTTCAAAAAGCTGAAAAGTGAATTTATTAATAGTTTTAGATGTCTTAAATTGACGTTTTTTAATGAAATTTCAATATTTGTTTTTATATACCAAATTTCATTAGTTGTGAAAACCTGTTTTAATAAAAAAATTTAACTTCTAAAATTACGCTTTTTCTTAAATTTTCACATTACAAATTTAGAACTCTTAATAAAAGTACGATTTTCCTAAATTTCAACATTTGAAATTATTTGTTAAATCTTAAAATTGAGTTTTTAACGGTATTTTCAGCATTTGAAAAAATAATGTGTTTCATTGAAATGCAATTTCAAAAAGCTGAAAAGTGAATTTATTAATAGTTTTAGGTGTCTTAAATTGACGTTTTTTAATGAAATTTCAATATTTGTTTTTATATACCAAATATTTCATTAGTTGTGAAAACCTGTTTAATAAAAAAATATTTTAACTTCTAAAATTACGCTTTTTCTTAAATTTTCACATTACAAATTTAGAACTCTTAAAAGTACGATTTTTCCTAAATTTCAACATTTGAAATTATTTTGTAAATCTTAAAATTGAGTTTTTAACGGTATTTTCATCATTTGAAAAAAAATGTTTCATTGAAATGCAATTTCGAAAAGCTGAAAAGTGAATTTATTAATAGTTTTAGGTGTCTTAAATTGACGTTTTGTAATGAAATTTCAATATTTGTTTTTATATACCAAATATTTCATTAGTTGTGAAAACCTGTTTTAATAAAAAAATTTAACTTCTAAAATTACGTTTTTGCTTAAATTTTAACATAACAAATTTAGAACTCTTAAAAGTACGATTTTTCCTAAATTTCAACATTTGAAATTATTTGGTAAATCTTAAAATTGAGTTTTTAACGGTATTTTCAGCATTTGAAAAAATAATGTGTTTCATTGAAATGCAATTTCAAAAAGCTGAAAAGAGAATTTATTAATAGTTTTAGGTGTCTTAAATTGACGTTTTTTAATGAAATTTCAATATTTGTTTTTATATACCAAATATTTCATTAGTTGTGAAACTCTGTTTTGATAAAAAATTTTAACTTCTAAAATTACGCTTTTTCTTAAATTTTCACATTACAAATTTAGAACTCTTAAAAGTACGATTTTTCCTAAATTTCAACATTTGAAAATTATTTGGTAAATCTTAAAATTGAGTTTTTAACGGTATTTTCAGCATTTGAAAAAATAATGTGTTTCATTGAAATGCAATTTCAAAAAGCAGAAAAGTGAATTTATTAATAGTTTTAGGTGTCTTAAATTGACGTTTTGTAATGAAATTTTAATATTTGTTTTTATATACCAAATATTTCATTAGTTGTGAAAACCTGTTTTAATAAAAAAAATTTAACTTCTAAAATTACGCTTTTTTCTTAAATTTTCACATTACAAATTTAGAACTCTTAAAAGTACGATTTTTCCTAAATTTCAACATTTGAAATTATTTGGTAAATCTTAAAATAGTTTTTTAACGGTATTTTCAGCATTTGAAAAAATAATGTGTTTCTTTAAAATGCAATTTCAAAAAGCAGAAAAGTGAATTTATTAATAGTTTTAGGTGTTTCTTAATTGACGTTTTTTAATGAAATTTCAATATTTGTTTTTATATACCAAATATTTCATTAGTTGTGAAAACCTGTTTTAATAAAAAATTTTAACTTCTAAAATTACGCTTTTTCTTAAATTTTCACATTACAAATTTAGAACTCTTAAAAGTACGATTTTTCCTAAATTTCAACATTTGAAATTATTTGGTAATTCTTAAAATTGAGTTTTTAACGGTATTTTCAGCATTTGAAAAAATAATGTGTTTCATTGAAATACAATTTCAAAAAGCAGAAAAGAGAATTTATTAATTGTTTTAGGTGTCTTAAATTGACGTTTTTTAATGAAATTTCAATATTTGTTTTTATATACCAAATATTTCGTTAGTTGGGAAAAGCTGTTTTAATAATAAATTTTAACTTCTAAAATTACGCTTTTTCTTAAATTTTCACATTACAAATTTAGAACTCTTAAAAGTACGATTTTTCCTAAATTTCAACATTTGAAATTATTTGGAAATCTTAAAATTGAGTTTTTAACGGTATTTTCAGCATTTGAAAAAAAATAATGTGTTTCATTGAAATGCAATTTCAAAAAGCTGAAAAGTGAATTTATTAATAGTTTTAGATGTCTTAAATTGACGTTTTTTAATGAAATTTCAATATTTGTTTTTATATACCAAATATTTCATTAGTTGTGAAAACCTGTTTTAATAAAAAAAATTAACTTCTAAAATTACGCTTTTTCTTAAATTTTCACATTACAAATTTAGAACTCTTAAAAGTACGATTTTTTCTAAATTTCAACATTTGAAATTATTTGGTTAATCTTAAAATTGAGTTTTTAACGGTATTTTCAGCATTTGAAAAAATAATGTGTTTCATTGAAATGCAATTTCAAAAAGCAGAAAAGAGAATTTATTAATTGTTTAAGGTGTCTTTAATTGACGTTTTTTTAATGAAATTTCAATATTTGTTTTTATATACCAAATATTTCATTAGTTGTGAAAAGCTGTTTTAATAAAAAATTTTAACTTCTAAAATTACGCTTTTTCTTAAATTTTCACATTACAAATTTTGAATTCTTAAAAGTACGATTTTTCCTAAATTTCAACATTTGAAATTATTTGGTAATTCTTAAAATTGAGTTTTTAACGGTATTTTCAGCATTTGAAAAAATAATGTGTTTCATTGAAATGCAATTTCAAAAAGCAGAAAAGTGAATTTATTAATAGTTTTAGGTGTCTTAAATTGACGTTTTGTAATGAAATTTCAATATTTGTTCTTATATACCAAATATTTCATTAGTTGTGAAACTCTGTTTTAATAAAAAAATTTAACTTCTAAAATTACGCTTTTTCTTAAATTTTCACATTACAAATTTAGAACTCTTAAAAGTACGATTTTTCCTAAATTTCAACATTTGAAATTATTTGTTAATTTTTAAAATTGAGTTTTTTAACGGTATTTTCAGCATTTGAAAAAATAATGTGTTTCTTTAAAATGCAATTTCAAAAAGCAGAAAAAAGAATTTATTAATAGTTTTTGGTGTCTTAAATTGACGTTTTTTAATGAAATTTCAATATTTGTTTTTATATACCAAATATTTACATTAGTTGTTAAAAAATCTGTTTTTAAAAAAAAAAATTTTAACTTCTAAAAATTTCCTGCTTTTTTTTAAATTTTCACATTACAAATTTTAGAACTCTTTAAAATTAGGTTTTTTCCTAAATTTTCAACATTTGAAATTATTTGGTAATTTCTTAAAATTGAGTTTTTAACGGTATTTTCAGCATTTGAAAAAAATAATGTGTTTCATTGAAATACAATTTCAAAAAGCAGAAAAGAGAATTTATTAATTGTTTTAGGTGTCTTAAATTGACGTTTTTTAATGAAATTTCAATATTTGTTTTTATATACCAAATATTTCATTAGTTGTGAAAACCTGTTTTAATAAAAAATTTTAACTTCTAAAATTACGCTTTTTCTTAAATTTTCACATTACAAATTTAGAACTCTTAAAAGTACGATTTTTCCTAAATTTCAACATTTGAAATTATTTGGTAAATCTTAAAATTGAGTTTTTAAACGGTTATTTTCAGCATTTTGAAAAAATAATGTGCATTTGAAATGCAATTTCAAAAGCGAAAAGCGAATTTATTACTAGTGTTAGGTGTCTTAAATTGACGTTTTTTAATGAAATTTCAATATATGTTTTTTTTTATATACCAAATATTTCATTAGTTGTGAAAACCTGTTTTAATAAAAAAATTTAACTTCTAAAATTACGCTTTTGCTTAAATTTTCACATTACAAATTTAGAACTCTGAAAAGTACGATTTTTTCTAAATTTCAACATTTGAAATTATTTGGTAAATCTTAAAATTGAGTTTTTAACGGTATTTTCCAGCATTTGAAAAAAGAATGTGTTTCAATTGAAATGCAATTTCAAAAAGCAGAAAAGAGAATTATTAATTGTTTTAGGTGTCTTAAATTGACGTTTTTTAATGAAATTTCAATATTTGTTTTTATATACCAAATATTTCATTAGTTGTGAAAACCTGTTTTAATAAAAAATTTTAACTTCTAAAATTACGTTTTTGCTTAAATTTTCACATTACAAATTTAGAACTCTTAAAAGTACGATTTTTCCTAAATTTCAACATTTGAAATTATTTGTTAAATCTTAAAATTGAGTTTTTAACGGTATTTTCAGCATTTGAAAAAATAATGTGTTTCATTGAAATGCAATTTCAAAAAGCAGAAAAGAGAATTATTAATTGTTTTAGGTGTCTTAAATTGACGTTTTTTTAATGAAACATTTCAATATTTGTTATGATACCAAATATGTTTCATTAGTTTGTTTAAAACCTGTGGTGTAACAAAAAAACTTAGCTTCTAAAAATTACGCTTTTTCTTAAAATTTCACCTTACACAAATTTAGAATTCTTAAAAAGTACGTTTTTCCTAAATTTCAAACATTGAAATTATTTTGGTAAATCTTAAAATTGAGTTTTTTTAACGGTATTTTCAGTCATTTGGAAAAAATAATGTGTTTCATTGAAATGCAATTTCAAAAAGCAGAAAAGAGAATTTATTAATAGTTTTAGGTGTCTTAAATTGACGTTTTTTAATGAAATTTCAAAATTTGTTTTTATATACCAAATATTTCAGTTGTTAAAACCTGTTTTAATAAAAAATTATAACTTCTAAAATTACGCTTTTTCTTAAATTTTCACATTACAAATTTAGAACTCTTAAAAGTACGATTTTTCCTAAATTTCAACATTTGAAATTATTTGGTAAATCTTAAAATTGAGTTTTTAACGGTATTTTTAGCATTTAAAAAAATAATGTGTTTTATTGTAATGCAATTTCAAAAAGCAGAAAAAAGAATTTATTAATAGTTTTAGGTGTCTTAAATTGACGTTTTTTAATGAAATTTCAATATTTGTTTTTATATACCAAATATTTCATTAGTTGTGAAAACCTGTTTTAATAAAAAAATTTAACTTCTAAAATTACGCTTTTTCTTAAATTTTCATCATTACAAATTTAGAACTCTTAAAAGTACGATTTTTCCTAAATTTCAACATTTGAAATTATTTGTTAAATCTTAAAATTGAGATTTTAACGGTATTTTCAGCATTTGAAAAAATAATGTGTTTCATTGAAATGCTATTTCAAAAAGCAGAAAAATGAATTTATTAATAGTTTTAGGTGTCTTAAATTGACGTTTTTAATGAAACTTTTAATATTTTTTTTATATACCAAATATTCATTAGTTTGCGAAACTCTGTTTTATATAAAAAATAAGGAACTTCTAATATTAACGCTTTTCTTAAATTTTCACATTACCAATTTAGAACTCTTAAAAGAAGCTACGATTTTTCCTAAATTTCAACATTTGAAATTATTTGGTAAATCTTAAAATTGAGTTTTTAACGGTATTTTCAGCATTTGAAAAAATAATGTGTTTCATTGAAATGCAATTTCAAAAAGCTGAAAAGTGAATTTATTAATAGTTTTAGGTGTCTTAAATTGACGTTTTTTAATGAAATTTCAATATTTGTTTTTATATACCAAATATTTCATTAGTTGTGAAAACCTGTTTTAATAAAAAATTTTAACTTCTAAAATTACGCTTTTTCTTAAATTTTTCACATTACAAATTTAGAACTCTTAAAAGTACGATTTTTCCTAAATTTCAACATTTGAAATTATTTTTTAAATCTTAAAATTGAGTTTTTTAACGGTATTTTCAGCATTTGAAAAAAAATTGTGTTTCTTTGAAATGCAATTTCAAAAAGCAGAAAAGCGAATTTATTAATTTATTTTTTAGGTGTCTTAAATTGACGTTTTTTAATGAAATTTCAATATTTGTTTTTATATACCAAATATTTCATTAGTTGTGAAATAACATATATAAAATAAAAAAGATTTAACTTCTAAAATTACGCTTTGTCTTAAATTTTCACATTACAAATTTAGAACTCTTAAAAGTACGATTTTTCCTAAATTTCAACATTTGAAATTATTTGGTAATCTTAAAATTGAGTTTTTAACGGTATTTTCAGCATTTGAAAAAATAATGTGTTTCATTGAAATACAATTTCAAAAAGCAGAAAAGAGAATTTATTAATTGTTTTAGGTGTCTTAAATTGACGTTTTTTAATGAAATTTCAATATTTGTTTTTATATACCAAATATTTCATTAGTTGTGAAAAGCTGTTTTAATAAAAAATTTTAACTTCTAAAATTACGCTTTTTCTTAAATTTTCACATTACAAATTTAGAACTCTTAAAAGTACGATTTTTCCTAAATTTCAACATTTGAAATTATTTGGTAAATCTTAAAATTGTGTTTTTAACGGTATTTTCAGCATTTGAAAAAATAATGTGTTTCATTGAAATGCAATTTCAAAAAGCAGAAAAGAGAATTTATTAATTGTTTTAGGTGTCTTAAATTGACGTTTTTTAATGAAATTTCAATATTTGTTTTTATATACCAAATATTTCATTAGTTGTGAAAACCTGTTTTAATAAAAAATTTTAACTTCTAAAATTACGTTTTTGCTTAAATTTTAACATAACAAATTTAGAACTCTTAAAAGTACGATTTTTCCTAAATTTCAACATTTGTTAAATCTTAAAATTGAGTTTTTAACGGTATTTTCAGCATTTGAAAAAATAATGTGTTTCATTGAAATGCAATTTCAAAAAGCAGAAAAGAGAATTAATTAATTGGTTTAGGTGTCTTAAATTGAGGTTTTTTAATGAAATTTCAATATTTGTTTTTATATACCAAATATTTCATTAGTTGTTAAAACCTGTTTTAACAAAAAAATTTAGCTTCTAAAATTACGCTTTTTCTTAAATTTTCACATTACAAATTTAGAATTCTTAAAAGTACGATTTTTCCTAAATTTCAACATTTGAAATTATTTGGTAAATCTTAAAATTGAGTTTTTAACGGTATTTTCAGCATTTGAAAAAATAATGTGTTTCATTGAAATGCAATTTCAAAAAGCAGAAAAGCGAATTTATTACTAGTTTTAGGTGTCTTAAATTGACGTTTTTTAGCGAAATTTCAATATTTGTTTTTATATACCAAATATTTCATTAGTTGTGAAAACCTGTTTTAATAAAAAATTATAACTTCTAAAATTACGCTTTTTCTTAAATTTTTACATTACAAATTTAGAACTCTTAAAAGTACGATTTTTCCTAAATTTCAACATTTGAAATTATTTGGTAAATCTTAAAATTGAGTTTTTAACGGTATTTTCAGCATTTGAAAAAATAATGTGTTTCATTGAAATGCAATTTCAAAAAGCAGAAAAGAGAATTTATTAATGTTACGTTGTCGTCTGTTGCCGGTTCTTTTAATGAAATTTTTTTTTTTGTTTTTATATACCAAATATTTCATTAGTTGTGAAAAAACCTGTTTTAATAAAAAAATTTTATTTTTAAAAATACGCTTTCTTCTTAAATTTTCCAACATTACGAATTAGAACTCTAAAAAAGTACTGATGTTTCCTAAATTTCAACATTTGAAATTATTTGGTAAATCTTAAAATTGAGTTTTTAACGGTATTTTTAGCATTTAAAAAAATAATGTGTTTTATTGTAATGCAATTTCAAAAAGCAGAAAAAAGAATTTATTAATAGTTTTAGGTGTCTTAAATTAACGTTTTTTAATGAAATTTCAATATTTGTTTTTATATACTAAATATTTCATTAGTTGTGAAAAAACCTGTTTTTAATAAAAAAAATTAATTTTCTAAAAATTACGCTTTTTCTTAAATTTTCACATTACAATTTTAGAACTCTTAAAAGTACGATTTTTCCTAAATTTCAACATTTGAAATTATTTGTTAAATCTTAAAATTGAGTTTTTAACGGTATTTTCAGCATTTGAAAAAATAATGTGTTTCATTGAAATGCTATTTCAAAAAGCAGAAAAGTGAATTTATTAATAGTTTTAGGTGTCTTAAATTGACGTTTTTTAATGAAATTTCAATATTTGTTTTTATATACCAAATATTTCATTAGTTGTGAAAACCTGTTTTAATAAAAAAATTTAACTTCTAAAATTACATTTTTTCTTAAATTTTCACATTACAAATTTAGAACTCTTAAAAGTACGATTTTTCCTAAATTTCAACATTTGAAATTATTTGGTAAATCTTAAAATTGAGTTTTTAACGGTATTTTCAGCATTTGAAAAAATAATGTGTTTCATTGAAATGCAATTTCAAAAGCTGAAAAGTGAATTTATTAATAGTTTTAGGTGTCTTAAATTGACGTTTTTTAATGAAATTTCAATATTTGTTTTTATATACCAAATATTTCATTAGTTGTGAAAACCTGTTTTAATAAAAAATTAGAACTTCTAAAATTACGCTTTTTCTTAAATTTTCACATTACAAATTTAGAACTCTTAAAAGTACGATTTTTTTCCTAAATTTCAACATTTGAAATTATTTGGTAAATCTTAAAATTGAGTTTTTAACGGTATTTTCAGCATTTGAAAAAATAATGTTTCATTGAAATGCAATTTCAAAAAGCAGAAAAGAGAATTTATTAATTGTTTTACGTGTCTTAAATTGACGTTTTTTTAATGAAATTTCAATATTTGTTTTTATATACCAAATATTTCATTAGTTGTGAAAACCTGTTTTAATAAAAAATTTTAACTTCTAAAATTATGCTTTTTCTTAAATTTTCACATTACGAATTTAGAACTCTTAAAAGTACGATATTTCCTAAATTTCAACATTTAAAATTATTTGTTAAATCTTAAAATTGAGTTTTTAACAGTATTTTCAGCATTTGAAAAAAAAATGTGTTTCATTGAAATGCAATTTCAAAAAGCAGAAAAGTGAATTTATTAATAGTTTAAGGTGTCTTAAATTGACGTTTTTTAATGAAATTTCAATATTTGTTTTTATATACCAAATATTTCATTAGTTGTGAAAACCGTGTTTTAATAAAAAAATTTTAAACTTCTAAAAATTACGCTTTTCTTAAATTCACATTACAAATTAGAACTCTTAAAAAGTACGATTTTTTCCTTAATTTCAACATTTGAAATTATTTGGTAAATCTTAAAATTGAGTTTTTAACGGTATTTTCAGCATTTGAAAAAATAATGTGTTTCATTGAAATGCAATTTCAAAAAGGCCAGAAAAGTAACTTATTAATAGTTTTGGTGTCTAATTGACGTTTTTTTAATGAAAATTTCAATATTTTGGTTATTAGTTTTTAATTAAACCTAAATATTTACATTATTTGTCGAAAACCTTTTTTAATAAAAAATTTTAACTTCTAAAATTACGCTTTTTCTTAAATTTTCACATTACAAATTTAGAACTCTTAAAAGTACGATTTTTCCTAAATTTTTTCAACATTTGAAAATTATTTGGTAAATCTTAAAATTGAGTTTTTAACGGTATTTTCAGCATTTGAAAAAATAATGTGTTTCATTGAAATGCAAATTAAAAAAGCAGAAAAGAGAATTTATTAAATTTTTTTAGGTGTTTATTAAATTTATTTTTTTTTTTAAATTTTAATATTTTTTTTTAGTATACCAAATATTTTCATTAGTTGTGGAAAACCTGTTGTTAATTCTAAAACTTTAACTTCTGAAAATTTACACATTACAAATTTTCACATTACAAATTTAGAACTCTTAAAAGTACGATTTTTCCTAAATTTCAACATTTGAAATTATTTTGTAAATCTTAAAATTGAGTTTTTAACGGTATTTTCAGCATTTGAAAAAATAATGTGTTTCATTAAAATGCAATTTCAAAAAGCTGAAAAGTGAATTTATTAATAGTTTTAGGTGTCTTAAATTAACGTTTTTTAATGAAATTTCAATATTCGTTTTTATATACCAAATATTTCATTAGTTGTGAAAACCTGTTTTAATAAAAAATTTTAACTTCTAAAATTACGCTTTTTCTTAAATTTTCACATTACAAATTTAGAACTCTTAAAAGTACGATTTTTCCTAAATTTCAACATTTGAAATTATTTGGTAAATCTTAAAATTGAGTTTTTAACGGGATTTTCAGCATTTGAAAAAATAATGTGTTTCATTGAAATGCAATTTCAAAAAGCAGAAAAGAGAGTTTATTAATAAATTGACGTTTTTTAATGAAATTTCAATATTTGTTTTTTATATTCCAAATATTTCATTAGTTGTGAAAACCTGTTTTAATAAAAAATTTTAACTTCTAAAATTACGCTTTTTCTTAAATTTTCACATTTTACAAATTTGAACTCTTAAAAGTACGATTTTTCCTAAATTTCAACATTTGAAATTATTTGGTAAATCTTAAAATTGAGTTTTTAACGGTATTTTCAGCATTTGAAAAAATAATGTGTTTCATTGAAATGCAATTTAAAAAAGCAGAAAAGAGAATTTATTAATTGTTTTAGGTGTCTTAAATTGACTTTTTTAATGAAATTTCAATATTTGTTTTTATATACCAAATATTTCATTAGTTGTGAAAACCTGTTTTAATAAAAACTTTAACTTCTAAAATTACGCTTTTTCTTAAATTTTCACATTACAAATTTAGAACTCTTAAAAGTACGATTTTTCCTAAATTTCAACATTTGAAATTATTTGTAAATCTTAAAATTGAGTTTTTAACGGTATTTTCAGCATTTAAAAAAATAATTTGTTTCATTGAAATGCAATTTCAAAAAGCTGAAAAGTAAATTTATTAATAGTTTTAGGTGTCTTAAATTGACGTTTTTTAATGAAATTTCAATATTTGTTTTTATATACCAAATATTTCATTAGTTCATGAAATACATTTCTCTTTCCTAATAAAAAAAATTAGGGCAAACTTCTTAAATTTACGCCTCTTTTCTTACAATTTTTCACGTTGCCAAATTTAGAACACTCTAAAAGTACGATTGACCCTAAATTCAAACATTTGAATTATTTGTTAAATCTTAAAAAATTGAGTTTAACGGGGATTTTCCAGCATTTTTGAAAAAATAATTGTGTTTTCATTGAAAATGCCCAATTTCAAAAGCAGGAAAAAGTGAATTTTAATAAATTGACGTTTTTTAATGAAATTTCAATATTTGTTTTTATATACCAAATATTTCATTAGTTGTGAAAACCTGTTTTAATAAAAAATTTTAACTTCTAAAATTACGCTTTTTCTTAAATTTTCACATTACAAATTTAGAACTCTTAAAAGTACGATTTTTCCTAAATTTCAACATTTGAAATTATTTGGTAAATCTTAAAATTGAGTTTTTAACGGTATTTTCAGAGCATTTGAAAAAAATAATGTGTTTCATTGAAATGCAATTTCAAAAAGCAGAAAAGTTAATTTATTAATAGTTTTAGGTGTCTTAAAATGACGTTTTTTAATGAAATTTCAATATTTGTTTTTATATACCAAATATTTCATTAGTTGTGAAAACCTGTTTTAATAAAAAAATTTAACTTCTAAAATTACGCTTTTTCTTAAATTTTCACATTACAAATTTAGAACTCTTAAAAGTACGATTTTTCCTAAATTTCAACATTTGAAATTATTTGGTAAATCTTAAAATTGAGTTTTAACGGTATTTTCAGCATTTGAAAAAATAATGTGTTTCATTGAAATGCAATTTCAAAAAGCAGAAAAGTGAATTTATTAATAGTTTTAGGTGTCTTTAATTGACGTTTTTTAATGAAATTTCAATATTTGTTTTTATATACCAAATATTTCATTAGTTGTGAAAACCTGTTTTAATAAAAAATTTTAACTTCTAAAATTACGCTTTTTCTTAAATTTTCACATTACAAATTTAGAACTCTTAAAAGTACGATTTTTCCTAAATTTCAACATTTGAAATTATTTGGTAAATCTTAAAATTGAGTTTTTAACGGTATTTCAGCATTTGAAAAAATGTTATTTCCCTTTAATTGCATGAAAAAAGCTGAAAAGTGAATTTATTAATATAGTTTTAGGTGTCTTAAATTGACGTTTTTTAATGAAATTTCAATATTTGTTTTTATATACCAAATATTTCATTAGTTGTGAAAACCTGTTTTAATAAAAAATTTTAACTTCTAAAATTTTAGGTTTCTTAAATTTTTGTTATTATTATAACCTCTTAAAAGTTACGATAGTATACCTAACAAAATGGAAATATAATTTATGACGTAATAAATTTATTACACCAATCACACTTTTATCGTAAATATACTTGATTTTCATTGGATGCTGAAGTAATGACGTCATTGTTCTTTACTCCTATTGGGTAGTTTCTTTGCATTGAATCAATACTGTTCTACACAAACTTGATTCGCATTTTAGCGATTCAAGCAAGCATGGTTTGTAATAGGGTTGGCAGAGCACCGGTATTTTGGGCACCGGCACCGCACCGCACCAGCTGTAGCAGCACCAGCACCGCACCGCACCACGAGTTTTTAAACTTGGTGCCACACCGCACCGCGCACCGCACCGCACCAATTTGGCGCACCGCACCGCACCAGCAGTTGCGCACCACGCACCGCACCGCACCTCTTACTATAGCCACTGTGACTGTACCAATTGTAGTGCTGTTGAAGGAATTAAGAAGGAATAACAAGAATTCGATATTGTATCTGTTGTTGCTTCTTTGTATATGATTGTTCATGTAATAATATGTGTATATATGTATATATGTATATATAATATATATATATATATATATAACATAAATATATATATATATATATATAATAATAATAATATATATATATATATATATATATATATATGTAATATATCATAATGGATTCTTTTTTGGATGCTAGACGAAGCAGTTTTACTATATATATATATGTATATATATGTATATATATATATATATATATATATATATATAATAATAATATATATATATATATATATATATATATATATATATATATATATATAATATATATATGTATAATATATATATAATAATAATAATAAAATATAATAATATGTAATAATAATATATATAATAATATATACTGTGGATTTGTTAATAATCTAGGCTGGTTTACCATATGTAATAATAATAATATATGTATATATATATTAATATATATGTAATAATATATATATAATAATAATATATGTAATATATATATATATATATATATATATATATATATATATATATATATATATATATATATCCTTTAGATATTTTAGAAACTAAACAATATCACCATATATATATATAAATATATATATATATATATATATATATATATATATATATATATATATATATATATATATATATATAATATATATATATATATATATATATATATATATATATATATATATATATATATATATATATATATATATATATATATATACTTTAGTTAAGCCACTAGAGTATTTCAGTTATTAAGAGAATTTAGATTTCTATTTATAAATATTAATTTTTCAACACTTTTCGAATTAAGTCTTGTTCTTCGATCGGCTATTAGATCGCCCGCTTTTGAGAAAAGTCTTTCATTTTCAACCGATGTTGCTGGGATAGAAGAAAAACTTTAGCTACTTTACTAAGTATTGGGAACAAAGCCTCCTTTTCCTTCCAAAATGTTAAAATGTCGAAATCAATTGTTCTTATAGTTTTGTCCTTTTGATAATATTTCTTGTAAAGTTCGAGTTCATTATATAGAGATGAATCTACAGATGATTCACTATCGCAGTCACTATTGCTAGACTTTGTAAGTAAATTGTCAAACATTGATATACGAGATGTCTTTGAAATATTTATATCATGGCTCAAAGTTTTCGAAGAAAATGGTCTTAGATCTCGCTTTCGTAGTTTAGTTGGTGATTCTACAGTAACGTCCGGTTCCGGGATTTTCATATTTTCCTTTAAAAAAGTTTCTATACCATTAATAATAATTCCCAAGTCAGAATCAGAAAATATTTTTTTCTTAAATTTTGGGTCCAAGTATGTTGACATAAGACAAATTGGGTTTTGAACGTAAGGGATTAGTCTTTGATTAACTTCATTTTGGATTTGTTCTTTAGCCTTTTCTGTTTCTTCATGCAAATCTTCTATTGCTGATAACTGAGAGCTTATAGCATAAACAGTTGGAACAATTATCGAAGATGTAGGATATTTACTTCCACACAAAATTTGCGATGCTTCTTTGAAAGGTCTCAGAATTTCTTGCAAATTCTCTAAAATTATTTTTTCATTTGGTTTTATAGCCAGGGATGGAAGTTTTAACTTCAAAGCTGCAATTTCTAACTGCTCTGCTTGACTGACAGCTTCGTCTATCATAGGTAATGAACTATTCCATCTTGTTTTACAATCTCTCGTAATTTTGTTTGAATTATGTGAAGTATTTTTTTCTGATTTATAGATTGCTTTGTAGTCATTCCAAATTTTTGGAAATCTTTTGAATAACGTTGCAATATTTCGAACTTTATCAACAATGTTTGATGTAAATGTTGAATTTTGTGGTTTTGGAAATAAAACGGGATCAATACAAAGGTTTATAGTATGTGCAATGCAAGGTAATCTTTTTATATTCAATTTCTGACATGATTTAATAACATTTGTTCCATTATAAGTAACAGCAAAGGAAGGCATTCTAAATTTAAGTTCTTGAAAACACTTTGATATTGAAGCACTTATGTTATCACCTGTATGAGATTCATCACATGGAATGCATCCGATACAAAAAAACACGCAATTTCTAAGTTTCATCAATTGAGTGTGAAGTTAGGGCTAAAAACTGACTTTGATTTTTGGTGCATGTCCATAAATCGAATGTTACATTAAAGTGATTAAACTTACCATCTTCGGACTGGCTTGACAACATACTTTGAATTTTTTGTCTCATGTCGTCGTACAAACAATTTATATGATTCGTTGCAATTGCTCTTCGTGTCGGGGCTTGATATTCAGGATCGAGAATATTTAAGAGTTTCCTAATATATATATATATATATATATATATATATATATATATATATATATATATATATATATATATATATATATATATATATATATATATATATATATATATATATATATATATATATATATATATATATATATATATGGACAAATTATAGTAATGGGGACACGGAACGGGACGTCGGATTTCAAAAATCTTTTCACAGGGTGACTCTATGATACATAAAAAGATGTTCTAGGGGTTCAATGAAATATTTTATTTTTTTGTTTTTTATATCTCAGGTTAGGAACGTCGGATTTAAAAAAAACTTCACAGGAAGACGTAACCTACCTAACCTAACCTAACCTAGAATCAACCTGTGAATTTTTTTTAAATGCGACCTAACTAACCTGAAATAAAAATGAATTTTTTTTTCTATTTCACCCCTAGAACATCTTTATATGTCCCATATGTTAATTTTTAAAATCTGGAAAGTCCCGTTCCCGTGTCACCGTTACTATACATATATATATATATATATATATATATATATATATATATATATACTATATATATATATATATATATATATATATATATATATATATATATATATATATATATATATATATATATATATAATATATATTAATTTTCTTAACAGCCACACATTAATACTGAAAATTATTAAATGTTATTTATATCAAACAAAACCTTGTATAAAAAGGAAGAATTTGAGGAGTGAACTGCAATTTTTGGTAAAGTAATTAATAATTTTTATTATTATTATTATTTACGAACTTCTTTTTACTGCGTAATTCAAATTCCATATTATATACTACTTGGATGTTATACGGCTAACGTTTTCTATGATTAGGAAATAAATTAAAAGATGACTTCATTATTTTTCAATTAATTTAAAAAACAACAATTTCGTAAGTTTTCGTGAACTAAGCTAACCTAACCTAACCAAATCTAACCTAACCTAACCTAACGCTAGCTGAAGCTAACCTAACCTAAAAAAAAAAATCCATTTCGCCCCTAGAACATCTATTTACGTATCATAGGGTCTACCTGTGAAATTTTTTTTGAAATCTGACGTCCCGTTCCGCGTGGGCGTTAAGTAAGTTTGTCATATATATATATATATATATATATATATATATATATATATATATATATATATATATATATATATATATATATATATATATATATATATATATATATATATATATATATATATATATATATATATATATATATATATACCGTATATATATATATATATATATATATATATATATATATATATATATATATATATATATATATATATATATATATATATATATATATATATATATATATATATATATATATATATATAATATATATATATATATATATATATATATATATATATATATATAATATATATATATATAATATATATATATATATTAATAGTAACAACTTTAAGGAACATGGATTTTATGTTTTACTCAAGAAAAACAATAATTCAATAACTAAATACTTACAAAAAAGCAGGAGATTCTACCGATCGAAATGACATCAGATCAGCGGCCACCCATTCCACAATAGCTTGATCAATTGATTTTTTCCTTCTGGAATTCATCTCTGTTTTTTTCACTTTTGAATCAGAATTGGTTTTAAATTAAGACCCCACATCGTTTTCAATTTTAATTTTCTTTTCTAATTCGTTGTAAAGTGGTATATGATTTCGTCTTAAATGCCTTCTTAAATTGAAAGGCTTTTTATTGATTTTAGAAAAACACAAACGGCATTTTCTTTTATCTGATTTCCCAGTTTTCTCATAGCAGTCGACAAAAGTTTTCCATTTGTAATGTTCTGGCTGCAAAGTATTTTGTGATGTTTCCTGAACAGACGTCCCACTCCATGAGGTTGAAGGTACTTCCATAGTGGATGGTACTTCGTCCAAGTCTGAGGCACTTGAAGACGTCATTTTATTTCTTACCTTTACGTTTGATTATTTTGATAGGCTATATTTTTAATCAACGTAGTTTTTTTCTTACAAAGTTAAAATAAATATCAGAGATATTTAGTTTTTTGACAAAAAGATACTGTAATTCAACATATAATTAAACAATAATTTTCTGTGCTAGAATACAGCTTACAATCACTTCCAGCCACTGCGATTGCTATACAACTGAATCCGACTGACGTTAGTGATTTAATTTCAAAGTTCGGAGATGCAGACTCAGCATCTCAGAGACTCTGACCTTGAGTTATATTGAAATGACGACTCGCGGTCTTTGAGTTAGTATATAAAACTCTAGAATATATATATATATATATATATATATATATATATATATATATATATATATATATATATATATATATATATATAAAATATATATACAATTTTAAAAATTGAATGAGAAGATTTGGCACACCGCGCACCGCACCGCACCAAAGCTTCGCACCGCGCACCGCACCGCACCAAAGCTTCGCACCGCGCACCGCACCGCCAGTAACTAAAAGAATTCTCTCGCACCGCGCACACCACCGACATTTACAGCTCACCGCTTACCGCACCGCACCGCACCAGTTCCCCAACAAATTTCGTTTGTAATATCCCTCATTACACAAACACATATACACACACACCTACACACGCTCACAAACACAACACCCTATGCACACACACACACATATATATATATATATATATATATATATATATATATATATATATATATATATATATATATATATATATATATATATATATATATATATATACTACTCTCTATATATATATATATATATATATCTATATATCTATATATATATATATATATGTAATAATAATATATATATATAATATATAATAATATGTAATAATATATATATATAATATATATATATATATATGTATATATATATATAATATCTAATATAATAATATATATAATATATAATAATATATATATAATAATAATAACAATAATAATAATATAATATATATATAAATATAATATGTAAATTTCATTATAATATATAATATATATAATATCTATATATATATAATAATAATATATATATATTTTATATATATATATATATAATATATATATAATAATAATAATAATAATAATAATAATAATAATAATAATAATAATAATAATAATAATAATAATAATAATAATAATAATAATAATAATAATAATAATAATAATAATAATGTGTAATGTATTAATGTGTGTAATAATGTGTAATAATGAATAGTAATGTAATAATAATGTGTGTGTAATTAGTGTTAAAATGTGTCATTTATACGTTGGGGAGAGAAGGGACCTTATGAGTTTCTTGGTGCAGATAAATATGTTTTTTTAAACTTTTTTTCATATTCTGTTAGTGTATGATACTAGCAATTAATTAAGATGCTGATGAGAAAGATGAAAGATACGAAATTTAAAAATATTAAAAATTTAATAATAAAGTAAGCAAAAACGTCCATTTTTCATGAGAAGGAAAACGCATTTTAGTGCTAATACGTGAAAGAATTTAAGGTAGGGTTAAAAATAATGTTTCTGGGTAAAATACGTTCCGTATTTGTTTATTTTTTCATACATGGGTTCTGTGTATACATAACAAAACATTTCATAACCTGAACTTAGAGGGCAGTAAACCGCAACCTAACCTATATGGATCGACGATGCAGCAAAATTCAACCTAACCTATATGGATCGACGATGTAGTAAATTTCGACATAACCGACATGGATCTACTTTGCTGTAACAGTTTTTCTCTTATTTTCGGGTAAGATTTTTGCACTACAGAAAATATCCCGAGACGTCTCTCTGCCCCGGGCGCTGCCAAATAATAATATATAACACTCAAAGCAAAATAAAAATGTATTCATAAGCTGCCGGAAAATGTTAACCATTTTTAGTATATCGGGTGTGCTGATTTCAGAAATGACATTAGTTTTCCAAGATTGGTTCTAGTTCTTGAGATACAGGGTGTTCCAGATATACTCTTATACAAATATCTTTTTTAATGCATATTTCTTTTTAAGGGGCTTACCTTTATATATACTTTATTTTTTCTATTTTCAGAACACTATGAGTACTTCACGAAGAGCCTGTTTGAATAACCCCAATGTATTCTGCTACATCTGTGGTGAATATTGCCAGGAGAACCAAAGAAGAAATATTACTAACTTTGTGAAACAAGCATATCTGGCATACTTTGGAATGAAACTCGGAGACCAAGATAAGTCTTGGGCTCCCCATATGGTCTGTAAAACGTGTCGAAAATCTACGTCAGTGGAAAAAATGGACGAAGAAAAGGTTTAAAATTTGGTGTGCCTATGGTATGGCGGGAGCCAAAGAATCACCACAGTGACTGTTATTTTTGTTTGGTTAATGTGAAAGGTATCAATCGTTACAAGAAACGTAAATTTGAGTATCCGGATTTGGAATCAGCAAGGCGACCTGTACCACACTTCGACGATGTCCCCATCCCAGTGTTCACTACACTCCCAGACCTAGCATTGTCTGATGAAGAAGATATCCAGGATTTGGTATGCACACGTGCAGATAGTGGTAGTGAATATGAAGAAAGTACTTCTACACAGCAACAGTTCTCCCAGGAAGAGATCAATGATTTAGTACGAGAGTTAAGTCTCTTCAAGCAAGATTCTGAGCTTTAGCATCTAGACTTAGTGAAAAGAACTGTCTCAAGGCCGAATGTAAAATAACTTTTTCGGACAAGAGAGGTAGTACTTCTTCCATATTTCATTGAAGAAGAAGACCTAGTATACTGTAGAACATCCCTGGACTCCTACTCTAAATGGGGTACCTAAATACCGACCAGAAGATTGGCGATTGTTTATGGATAGTTCAACGAGAAGCTTGAAATGTGTTTTATTGTACAATGGCAATAGTTATGCATCGATTCCAATAGGTCACTCAACAAAACTGAAAGAGGAATATGAAAATATAAGAATAATCTTGCAGAAGCTTAGATATAATGAACACCAGTGGTCTATATGCATTGATTTGAAGATGGTCAACATCTTACTTGGGCAGCAAAGCGGATATACTAAGTACCCTTGTTTCATATGCTTGTGGGATAGTAGGGCTAAAGAAGACCACTGGGAAAAAGTTGTATGGCCTGCTAGGGAAAATATGACTGTAGGTGCATCAAATATCATTAACGAACCACTGGTTGACAGGGAAAAACTATTTTCCCACCACTCCACATCAAACTAGGACTGATGAAGCAATTTGTTAGAGCCCTAGACAAAGATGGTGAATGTTTCAAATATATTTGCAGATTTTTTCCAGGGTTGAGTATGGAGAAACTCAAAGCTGGAATCTTTAGCGGCCCTCAAATTCGCCAAATCATCAAGGATGACAATTTCATAAATTCCATGACTGATATTGAAGCATCTGCCTGGAAAAGTTTTGTCTTGATTGTTCAGAACTTTTTGGGCAACCATAAATCTGCCAACTATGTAGAACTCGCACAGAAAATGCTTTCAGACTTCAAAAATTTGAATGCTAATATGAGCATAAAAATTCACTTTCTACATAGTCACTTAGATCGGTTTCCGGATAATCTAGGATGTTAAGTGAGAAACAAAGGGAGAGGTTCCATCAAGATATCAAGGTGATGGAAGAAAGATACCAAGGAAGATGGGATACACACATGATGGCAGACTATTGTTGGAGCCTTCAACGTGATTGTCCACATTCTGCACACAGAAGACAATCATATAGACAGCGATTTGTAATACATTAATTGTGATTTCATTGTACTGAATTGAATGTTTTGACCTATTAGCATTTTATTTACTTACTCGTTAACAATTTGATATATATCTTTCGTGTTTTTTTATTGTGA
>JABUQX010097830.1:10000-11682 GCA_015478945.1 Trachelipus rathkii | reverse complement strand
TAGTTCATGTCTATGTCCTATCATGCAAACCTACACGTCCTTTTTGTCCCGTTGCCTTCTAAAATACGAATTATCCTTCCGCTATTCTTCGTCTCATCAATATTCGACATGCCTTTGAATGCCTAATCAAACAGATTTTCAAGACTGTCTTTGAAATTCCTGTTTCTTGTTGTCTCTAATGTCCTGTTTCTGCTTTTTGTGTTTTGCAATTACCACGTAGAATTTCATATAAACGTTTACACTTCTTGATGCAATCCGAACGATCTTGCGTCTGGTATACGTGCCTTTCTCCAGAACACTAAACATTCGTCAATAACAAGAGAAGCACTCTCATGTAAATTAAACTTACGTTGCACATACTGACTAAAGGAGTATAGACTCAAGCGCAGCTCACTGATAGTCTCTAATACCTGGTTATTTGAGCTTTTCCATGGAAACCGACGAAGACATCGATATTCATTCTCGACATTGTCAGCTTCTCTACACGATGTCTAGAATGTGACATAACGATCTGTGAAATCACGTATAATAAGACATACACATGAAATAAAAACCACGGAATAAACTCGTTGTAATCATGTCGTGCTATTCCAGCCTGAGTCAATACAACAAATAGTCTTATCACGTACTTCCGTACTCTCCTTTGACAAATTAGGTTTGTCGGGTACACTAAAGAGATTCTGCGGCACGTTTCGTCTGAGGCGTCCCGATGTGGTGCTACGGCGTTGGCCGCGACTTAAACCGGATTAGGCTTCAAATTCTTAGGTAAAACACTCCTCCTGAGTTATGAAACAATTCTAGAGGTACCTGGTTATAATAACTATCAATTTTAAAATAACGACCGGCGATACGATGTACTTACTTTTACTGGTATATATATTATATATATATATATAATATATATATAACTTATATATATATTATAGATAGTAGAGTTCACGCTTATAGCTAGCTTTATATATATATTTTATAATTATATTATATATATAGTATATATATATATATTATATATATATATATATATATATATATATATATATATACTCAAGTGGTGAGGTCATTAATTAATTGGGCATAGAATTAAATCACTCACCTCTCGAATACAAATATTAATTAAAGGTCAAGGTGCATCAAAGATGTTTGATGGTATTTCTTTATTAATATCCCTTCTTGTTATTGTTTTGATCACAGATCAATATAATTTTTAAAATATATATAATAAACATGGATATTGTCATGACAATGCTCAAATAAATTTTTTGTTATTATTCGATTCCAAATATTATATAAATTTTAGAACGATTTTGCAAAGGGGTGAGTTAAATAATGACTCGATGTGCTTTTCTAGATATTATTCACCATTCTCTAAGTTTATATCTTATTATGGCACTTATGATCAATACTGTGTCTTGAATAAGACATTCACAAGAGATATTTTTATAGGGACATTAATTATTTGTTAACACCTCTAATTTTAATATATAAATTATATAAAATGGGTCACCTAAGGGCGAAGACCCTTGGCAACCCTCTCTGCTCGATGTCGGGGCAGTAACTGACTTTCCTCTCTCTCTCACGCAGTTAGAACCGGTGGAGGAAAGGTGTCTTATTGGTGCTTTTAAATTTGAATCAATCTTAAAAAAGAATAAATACAGTTGTATGTGATCTTTTAACATGTAGGC
>JABUQX010097830.1:0-5000 GCA_015478945.1 Trachelipus rathkii | reverse complement strand
CATATGATGAAATTAACTAAAGGATTGAATGAGTGGCTTAGTTTCTATGCCACTAGCAAATCCAAAATACATATTCTTATCCGTAAACTGATTAATATTGTTTAGATATGTGAAATCTCTAGAGCCTTACAAAGAAATTACAAAAATTTTTATCGAGTCAGCAACTACAATTGAAGATGTCATACCTTGTATAGTTAGCCTTGAAAACGCTCTTGAGAAAACTTTATGTAATAAACCTGAAACAACTGAACAATCACAATCATTGATTGAAGATTATGAGTGGGCAAGTAAATGATTAGTTACGCGAGCCAAACTTTGAATGCCGAACTTAACAGAAGATATAATGCTTGAAAATGTTCCACAGTATAGAGTAGCGATAAATTTTAATCCAATACACAAGTGTAAATTTTTCTCGCTTGTACAAACAACTGATCAAGTTAAATATTCTCTAGCATGGAATTTGGAAATAACCAACATATAGAGCATTGGTTCCCAAACTGGGGGTAAATTATCACTGGGTAATTTATTAATTTTTCGGGGGTAATGGAGGGGTGTGAAAGGACAAGGAAAAAAGTTTGAAAAAAAAAAGAAAATAAGAACAGAAAAAAAGTGTGTGGAAACCCTGATGACTCATCGACGTCACTCACTGCTTGAGGCTGCCTCTATTTTACACTCTCAGTTTCTCTGTGAGCATCAGCCTAGATAGTATTGTTATCATTTATCCATATTTTTTATGCAGTTTTTTCTTCTTTTTATGCAGATTAAATAATAAAATATCCAAAAATCGCACCTATTCTAACGCCTTTCTTCGCCATGGCTTTTTGAATTTACCTTCTGGTTGAGAGGATCGACCACAATGTTTGGTATGTCAGAAAGTGTTGACAAATGTAAGCCTCAAGCCATCAAAACTCTTAGCAAACCTCCAGAATTGTCATCCAAATCTTCAAAATGAGGATCAGGCTTTTTTTCAGCTCCGGTCTGTGGCACTGAAGAATGTCCAGTTCGGTTCATGTGGAAATCAATCCAAAAAGCTTCAGGCTGCGGTCGAAGCATCCTATTTTGTTGCATATGAAGTTGCCGAACAATATAAATGCCACATCATTGCTTAGAATCTGATTATATCTTGTTCAGACAAGATGGTAAGCAAGGTATGTGGGGAGGATCAAACGAAGAAACTGAGTGCCACCTCTCTATCAAACAACAAAATCTGCCGACGAATCGATGACATGGCATCAGATATCCTGTCCCAAGTTACAACATAGATCAAGGAAAGCACATATAGCAAATTCTCTTTGCAATTTGATGAATCGTGTGAAGTAGCCAGTTGTTAAAAGTGATTTGTCCGTTACATCCACCAGGACAAGATCAAAGAAGTTCCTGTTATGCGAGGATCTGCTGACAACCTCGAAGGGAGAAGATATCTTCAATATCATCAACAGTTTCTTTGCCAAGAATGGGTTGGCTTAGAACAGCGTTGAACAGGTAGAGAGAGATGTTTTTAATTTTATTTAAATGTCTTATAAATTTAATTAAATTAAAACCATATAATTATAACGCAAAAGATAAGTAAGGATGCCAACTGACACAATCTATGAAAATTTTTATTTTTAATTCAGGTCTCCGCCGATGGAACACCGTCGATGATTTGTGGTCATCGTGAATAACGGGGCCTCTTACAAACTGTGAATGAAAAAATTTCTGTAGATCTCTTACAAGCTGTGAATCCATAAATTTCTGTAGATCATTGCATCATTCATCAGTACTCTCTTGGATCGAAAAGCCTGCCTAGTAATCTGGTTAATCTTTTAAGATGTTGAAAATCGTCAACTTCATCAAGGAGCTGTGCAAGGAAATGGGAGAGCAGTATAAAGTTCTGCTCTACCACACATATGTTCGCTGTTTGTCACGAGGCAAGGTTGTACGTCGAGTCAACGAGCTCGGAAAGGCTATTCAGGATTTCCTGTAACAAAATGAATCTCCTTTTGCTGCCAAAATTTGCTGGTAAGGAGTGGCTTGCTCGACTTTTTTACTTGACAGACATATTTGCATAGTTGAACAGTGGTAATCTGCAACTCCAGGGTCGGAACACGACTGTCATTGTTGCCCATCAAATTGTGACTGCATTTCTGGGGAAACCACAACTCTGGATTCGGCGCTTGGAGAAAGGAGTGATCGCCCAGTTCCACATCCTAGACCAGTTTGTTCAGGAGAATAATGCTGGATCACTTTAACAGATCATCAACAAAGAGATGTGTGGGCATTTAAAAGTGCTTGAAACAAACATGCATTGTTAATTTCCAGACAGTGACCAAAAAAACAGCCAGTCTTCAGTGGATCATTCATCCCTTCTCTGTACCTGATAATGCCATTCATAATGATGATTTTCATGCAATGGAGCAGTGGATCACAATGCGAGCCAATGAAGCCTTAAAAATCGAATTCTAAAACCAAAACGTAGATTGCTTTTGGATTTCACGACTAGCTGACTTGCCAACTATGTCCAAGAGAGACCTGAAGTTGCTGTTATCATTCTCAACAACTTATCTCTGGAAGAAGGGGCTCTCAACTTTACTTTAGATGAAAGCAAAAAAGAGGACTCGCTTGAATACTGCAAATGATGTCAGGCTAGCATCTTCAAAAAACGAAGCCAAGAATTTCTCAGCTAGCTTCAAGCATGCAACTCCATCCATCCCAATGATGTTTTTTGGAGGTTGCCAGTAATCATTCGAGATGCACAATGTCCAAATGCATTGCTACAATAAAATAAATAAAAGAAAATATCTCTTGTTTCAATTTAGCCATATATATATATATATATATATATATATATATATATATATATATATATATATATAGTAGTATGTAGAGAGTATTTTTATCTATAGTTTTATATATATATATATAGTATAGTTATATATATATATATATATATATATATATATATATATTGATGTTGACAACATTTTGTGAAAGGGGTAACTTGCCTAATGATTGGGGTTAGTTAAATTGGGAAACAAGCTGAAAAGTTTGGGAACCACTGATATAGAGTATGCTGAATCAAAAGGAAAATGAAAGAAAGATTCTTCACCAGCACGCGTATATCACTAACTGAGACTTGAGTACAATTTTTGCTTCCAGTAATAACGATCAAAACGAGAATATAGCAAGCAATTCATCCCTGGACTTCATAGAGTAGTATCACAAAGAAAAAAGACTGGATCCACAGCAAAATGCTTTGAAATGGCGGAAGTAAAAAAGCAAAAGGAATTCAGATTTGGCAAAAGTTGCTTAAGCAATCCTAAGCTGCCCTCCGAGTAGTGTTGCTAGCTAACAACTTTCCAGTGGCGCTGGGCGTATGTATAAAGACAAACGAGCCCGACTTTAATGATTTAAACCGAAAAACTTTTATTTTTAAAATATAACCTACTTATAATAAAATTTGAGCATGAACAAGGAATTAAGAAATTAATAACAGTAATATTAAATTAATCACTTTTCAAAAGGATAGAGGTTGGAGAAAGTGGTTGGTAGGATGCAGGAAGAGTTGGGTCTCCTTCCCGTATCCTACAAACACCACACAATATATATGAGGCAAAAACTCTTCAATATTTTACACAGATTCTGACAGAGGTATGAAAAATGTGAATGTGTAACATTAATATATCCCCATTCGCATCTCGCATACTGCGAATTGAAAAATTAGACTGCTTGTAAAATCACTAGCATGTGCTCATATTATATATATATATATATATATATATATATATTAGTATTTAGTATATATATATATATATATATATATATATATATATATATATATATATATATATATATTGCAGCAATATATATATATATATAGTTGCACCAGACACCTTCCTACCCTTCACAACTTTCCTACTACAATTTGCATCCTCCATCCCCTTCTCACCCAAAATTCATCCAAAATATTTAAACTCAGATACTTGTTCTAGTTGCTCACCATCCAGCATGACTTCACACAGCGGACTCTCCTCACTCAGTACTATTGCCTTATTCATATCCATATTTACTTTCAAACTCCTCATTTTACACACCCTGCCAAACCCGTCTACCAGTCTTCTGAAGCTTTATTCAGATTCGCTGCACAAAACAAAATCATCCGTGTACAATAAGCAGGGTACCTTCCAATCTCTTCCATTCTCCTTCAGTCTAACACTTTCTCCTATCACCCTTGCCTCTAATTATTTCATCACTACATCCATATGCAAATTAAATAACCATGGAGAAAAACATCCTTGCCTCTCTCCACTATCAATCTTAAACCATTTAATTTCAACTCCATTTATTCTTTCACACGCTTCACTATCGTCATACATACTTTTGATTCCATTCAAAACCCTACCACCAACACCATATATCACTAACACCTGCCATAGAGCTTCCCTATTAATCCTGTCATACGCCTGTTGCAAGTCCATAATACATAAATACAATTAATTCTTCTTCTCTATTATTTTCTCAATCATTTGCTTCAATGAAAAATTTGATCTACGCATCCTCTACCAATTATAAATCCACCTTTTTCTTCGGTAATCAGCCCCACAGGTACTCGATTCACTCATTCAATCAAAATACTAGCATATATCTTTTTAACAACACTCAATAAACTAATTCCCCTATAGTTTCCACAGTTCCCTTTACCCACCTAACCCTTATATATGGGTACTATTATTGAACTCCCCCAATCCTCCTAAAATATACCCTCCATAAACGCTTTGTTGCACATTTCCATATCCAGTCAATCACAATCTTGCCTCCATTCTTGATTATTTCACCATAATTTCCCCAATACTTGAAGATTTGGTATTCTTCAGCACTTTTTCTTTATCTATTAAATTTTTCATACTAATTACCTCACATCCAAAATAATAATTTTTCTTCTTACACCATCAAACCCACACACATTCACCAGTACCTCTTCATTACTGCTAATGTTTAGTAGATTTTCGAAGTGTTTAATC
>JABUQX010097829.1:30000-44074 GCA_015478945.1 Trachelipus rathkii | reverse complement strand
GATAATTTATGATATACAGGTATTAGTATAGTTAAAGTAAATGGTTATAATGTAGTATTATCACTAATAACTTATATGGTATATATATATGTAGTATTATATATATAATATAGTATAGTATAAGTATATTCTTATTAGTAATAGTATAGTAGGTATATATAGATATATATTGGTTATAAATTTTATAGTATATCAGGCTATATAATGAGATTCGCTCTTATGATAGCGTTTATTATCTGACTGTTTGTTTTTTATCAGTACACGCAATTTACTGCACGCTTTATTTATATGGATTATAGTGATGAAGTATATTAGTTAATATGATATATATTATCTATACTTATAGTATATAGTATAACTACTATATATATATAGAGGATATTATCACTATATATAAATATATATATAGTATTAGAAGAAGTAAGAAAGTTTTACTAGTAATAAGGTATAAAATTTTTGGGGATTATAGTTAGTAAGTAAAAGGATTTTCCATTATGAGGGGGCCAAATATATAAATACATAGACTATTGATAATTATTATTATATAGTCAATATATAGGAGTAATAGTAATAATAGAGTAAAGATATTATTTAGGTAGATATCTTTAGTATAATGCTAGTATAGAAAATTAATATATAGAGTGCATTATTAAATAGTAGTATATTAAGTTCAATATAATATATATATAGAGCTATAGTAGTAATATATATATAATAGTAGTATTGGAATATATATAATATATTTAATTATATAGACATAGGTGTATGCTAGTTTATATTTTATAGTATAAGTATACTTATATATATTTATTTCGAGATCATAGTATCGCTTATTATAAGTATATAAATAAAACATATATTTAAATGCACTTATACACTTATATTAGTAAGTATTACTATAGATATATATACATATTATAAATATGAATAGAGTAGGATGCTTCGAAGTTGCTGTTACCGGTCGTGGGAATTACTTTCCTTTCATTTTCTGCAAATTGTTTTTAATCGTTCGGCAGCTCATAGATCAAGCGGGCTACTACTCCGTGATTGAATTTATACAGCACTTTGGCAGGCCGCCGAAATGCTAGTCGAGACATAGTGAAAGTTCTTAGCGGAGTACATAATGTCAGAACATCCAAGCCTGTATAAAGCACGAGAGAGCTAGTTTGACTATTAGAAGAAAGAAGAGTAACTCAACGACATCAATTAATAGCGTTTATGAAAAAATAAATATAATAAGCATGGAAAAATCAGTGAATTACTACTTCATTATCTGTATCAGTTTTTACTCTTTTTTCAGTTTTTTGCTGACTATTGGATACATTTTAAAATTCGATCGTGCGCTGGCAAGCATATTAGAGCGTTTAAGATTTTTGAGTGTGTTCGTCCAAGATCTTGGGGGTGGGAGGCATAGTGCCCCGGCTTCCTCCAATGCCTACGCAATGTTGTATATATACTATAAATATACAAAACATTCTCTTAACAACAGTACTATAATGTATTATACTATTACTATCCAAAAACGAACTACAACTACATACCTCATAAGCCCCCTCAATATATATATTATATATATATACTTAATTAATATATTAATATATAGTATATAATTAATTATATATATTATATAATATACTTATATTAATATTCATATTATATATAAATACTCTTAATATGTGGCGTATAATATGCAGGCAGCGGGGAGCACTATTGCACACCTAGATCCTTGGCGAATTAAAAATAACGAACTCTCTTATATGCACTGCCGATTATATATAACGATCGTATTTTAAGGGTTTTATATTTAGTGAAAATAATTTATATAAACTAACGACTCCATCTCAATCGCTAGGATATGGATAGCGATGGAGTTATCGATTACTAACGTATTACATAACGTAGTACTTAAACTTTATCAATTTTTCTAAAGAGTTTTAAATGTTTTACGTTACGCATAATGTTATAACTTGAATAAATATCAACTAGCTTGTGAAGTTCAATATATCTGTTTTCGTCAAAGAAATATTTTATATATTATGGCCCTTCTTCTGCTGTTTATTAATATCTTCAACAGTGTTTCGTATCTCACCTCTTAATTGTAGTACTATAATATATATATTATATTATATATATATAATATAATATATATATTATATATATAATATTAGTATATATATATATTATAATAATCTATAATCTATGTATATATCAGTATATATATATTATTAACTAATTTATATATATATACATTTAATACTATATATATATATATTATTTTCATATATATTATATATTACTATAGTTATAATCATATTTCTAAAAAATTTTTACTTTCTCTAATTACTTATATCTAATATATATATATATATCAATAAACTATATAGTATACTTTATACATATATATATATAATATATTATCAATTATATCTATATATATAATATATATATATTAAATATAAATATATATATATATATAGTATATAGTATATATATATATATGATATATACTAATAATATATATATATATATTATATATATATAGAATTGTAATATATCGATATATATATATATATTATATATATATATACTATATATATTAGTATATATATATAATACTAATGTATACTTATATATATTAATATATATATATATACTATATATATAAAATATATATACTATAATATATATAGTATATTATATATATATATATATATAGTATATATAATAATATATATAGTATATATAGTATATATATAAGTATAATAATATTTATATATTTATAAATTTATATATACTATATATATATGCGTATATATATATTAATATATATAGTATATTATAAATATATATATATATACTTTGGTATACTATATGGATAAAACGCGACGCGTTAGTATAATACAAACCCATATATCGTATAAAATAGTAGTATAAAAGTAGTTATCGCAGAAAGAATATGACATCATAAATATTACAGTCGAATAATTTAGAAAACTCAAGTATATACCTGTTATCATAATATACCTATTATATAATATGTAAAACTCATAATAATATGATGAATTTCAGCTACGTACTCTTCATGGTATGGTCCTTATATATCCGTATATTGAAGTTGGTAAGGATATAGACTATGTCTGATTAAGGACCAGTTATTTAATACTATGAGTAAATATTCAAATCTCACATAGACGTAATAACCTATGGCACGAGGTGATCAACGTAGAGATGAGACTTAATACTATTATACTAGTGATTAATGGGATCATAGAGATATGATATTAGTGGAGTTTATTATGATATATGTACCTCTTTAGAAAGATATAATAAGTTATGTAGGGTACACTAACCTATAAAACTTCCATTACTCAAACCATTTATATATATAATACTACTTTATTTATTAATATATATAGGAGCTTTAGGCTATAAATAGAATACCTCAATTATATTAATATCACTTACTGTCTAATACTATTTACGTGTTACTTGTATCATATAATATAGATATATATTTATAAATATATATACTAATATATATAGTACTATATCTCAAATCTTATATATAATAAGATACTTTTTATATATTTCTCTAATATTATTATACGAGGGTGTATTAACTCACCCATAACTACGTAAGTTACGGTTTATCCCAAATTACACATTCATATCACCCTCTATAATATACTACTAATTCGACTTTTATATACTCATATATCAACCGCTATAACTTATGTCTATATTAGTATATATATTCAATTATATCCTTATTTATATGTTCATCATAACAGTATTAGTATAAACCGATAAACTCTAATTATATACCTTTAAACGTTTCTATACTATTATCCACACTTATACATTGTATAGTATGCTCATATTTACTATAGCCTAATTCATTTTTCTATATAACCCTATAACAATATATATATATATTATACGCCACATAAATAACTATCAATATGTATACAGTCATAATATATTACTGATATATTATATATTTTAAAGTCTCTATTACTACTATATATATTCTTATATTTTTAATTCTAGTGTTACCTTTTCTCAATACCCTATAATCATTAAAACTCACGAGACCCTCAATAGTAAAGTTGTGCTCTACTTTATACTGAAAATATATCACATTTATTCATAGTAATATTATATAATTCTATTATATAGTTTTGGTTAATTAATTGTAAAGTCTATACACAGTTACTTTTTATTTATTTTATATATTATATTAACGAATTTTGAACAATTTTGATAAACTTTTTATAACGATTATTTTACAACATTTAGACTTGTCAACGCAGAAAGTATTATCATATATTCCTATATTAATATTATAACACTAATTTATACCACGCCTCGGTAAGAGGAGGTAGGAGATGGAGTAAGTGAGCGAGAGAGACTGAAGAGCGGCCGATGTCCGACGCAAACGAATTGAGTAACAGACTAATTATTTGGAGCACAAGTTATGTGCGCCACCTCTATGGTGGTGAGTAAGAGGTAAATAATTTATTATAATAAATATGAAAAAATAATTGATTAAATATTTGAAAATTGGTGAAATATAATTATATATATAATATAATAAACATATATTTAATATATATATATTAATTAATAATATAATCATATATATATAATATTATTAATTATAATAATATTATATAATATATTACATATATAATATATATTCTTAATATATTATTAATATATAATTGATTATATTATTATAAATATTATAATATTTTATATATATATATAATATAATATATATATATATATTAATATATATTAATATATATATAATATTTATAATATTAGATTATAATATATCCTACTAGTGAGTTAAAGTTATAGGGAGTGGTATGGATTCTTTGTTATTATGTGGGTATTGATTAATGCTTCTGAGATATGGATATATACAAATACCATAATGTAAGAGCGTTGAGCTTAAATGTGATTAAAAAACGATAGCGTAATACTTGAAGGGCGAACTTATGGTATACGGTGTCATCAGCCTGTCCAGGTACCCATAGTACACTAGGTATAACTTCAGTATTGATATGCTTAATAATAATTATTGTCATTAATTAAAATAATAACTTTAGATATTAAAAGCTTTTCTTACTTTACTTATGTAATATATATATATTACATTATATATTCTACTACCCATTCTTATCTACATTACTAATTAAATTGATTTTTATAAGGCTGTCGTTATTATTAATTATGCTAAATCTCACATATCGTATTCCTCCTAATCAAAGTTTAATTATTATACTTATTTATTTATATTTATTAGCCTCAAGAGATGGGTATGATTGTAACGACCCGTAATATTAGACACTCTTATATTATTTAAAGGTGAGGGGGGCCTGGTCGATACATTACTATGTGAGCTATCGGTAAAGATATAGGGTTAGTAGTTTGAAAATACTCACGCTATAATACTCATATAGTACTACCGTTATCGTGTATTCTGATAAGAGAGGTGGCACTGTAGTAACGGTATATAGTAGGTGTGGTATCCAAGGTGTATTTGTGAGAGTTAATGTATTAGTTTGACTCCGTGACACACACCATAACTCTGACGAAACTATTCATATACCTATATTAAACGTCTGAGCTTTACTAATATTACATAGGAATAGCTATATATAGACCTTAGTTCATATAGTCCTTACTATGAGTACATCATAAGTAATAACCTCTACTAGGGTATATACTATGCAGAATCATAACTCATTATACTGCTAGTAATGGGCGGTGAACCTGAGCTCATTAATTACGTATACTCAATAGTATCTACGAGTAATATATAGTGATCGTTATGTGTAATTTACAGGTATTATACTCTAAGTTACGGATATTAAACTCACTAGTAACCTTCATTGATATAGTCTATATAATATAAACTCACTTATTCGTGCGATTAAAATTCTATTAGTATGTATATAGATAATCGTATGGGTAATTATCATGGCAGATGTAAGATAGGTAAATATATAATGTTGAAGTGAATGAATGTAGGAGAGGATGTGTGATAATTAGGTGAAGTATTATTATATATTAAATCTTATATATAAATATGGGCATATAAATATATTTATGTATATTTGCTCGGACTGTGGACTTTAGAGTAAATATCTATCCGAGAAGAATATGAAATGTATTAAATAGAAATAAAAGTGTGTAGCTATCTTGCCACTAGTGGGTGTATTGCATAACAGATATCAAGTCGATATATAATTTATAGTATGGTGATTAACATGATGTGTATGACTATTAGGTAGAGTGATGAACGAGGATGGATGAACTTGATAAATATAGAAGTGAGGTAGAGATAAGGATGTTATTAGCCATTTGTGCATGTGAGTGCCGTATAATAAATACTCTTGTGGTACAAGAAAAGGGGTTTATCGCAGGAGAGAGAGATGGTATAGTAGAGAGAGGAGAGTAGAGAGAGCTAGACTAGAGTGATTGTGTAGAGAGGAGATTGAGAAGGAGCAGTGCACAGCCGCAAATGTTCATCGAGGGATGTAGTGCGTGAAGCTGCACAATAATTTGTAAAAGGTATGGTTGAGTAAGATAGCATACGAGTAAGGAGAGTACCTAGAGGTGATATGGTATGGTGCCAGGAGGATACAAGAGGAGGTATGAATAGAGAGCGGAGAGGGCTCGGATGGCTAGTGAGGAGAAGAGAAGTAAGTTAGTGTAGAAAGAATATTGATAGAAGGAAAAGTTAAGGGACGAGACGGAATAGAAAAGTGGAGTAGTATGTTGGTATCTAAGGGAGGGAAAATACTAGTCATCTAAATCCGTGGTACTAGAGAGTCACGTAGCAAGAACCTGGACATTAGTGATGAAGCGAGAGGATTGTGAGGAGGTTAGCAGGGATCACGCCTCACTTCAAGAGCGAAGAGCCAGAAATCAGTGATGAGTGAGTAGAGAGGAAATAGTTCGCCTTTCAGTTGGAAGAAGCTGCAAAACATTATCCAGCCTACTACCGAAGATTAGAATCAATGGTGTCAATGAATGTAGTTGTAGGCCGTAATAGTTTACTATGGCATGTATTCACTGAGCAAATATATAAAAAAAAAAATACTAGAGTGAGAGGAGTGAAGTTGGATAGTGAGATTTGATAATAAAATATATCAAGACAGAAGTGATAGTTCATTTAGTGATAAAGGGGTATAGGGGTATGAGGGCGAGAGAGGATAGATAAAATGTATAAGTGAGGAACATGGGTGTATACGGAGTAAGGGAATGATTCTAAGATTTGAATTGTCGGACATTGAAAAGTAGTAGCGAATGAATACGGTATGATTATGTCGGTCTTTAAATAAGTTAAGAGTATAGTGAGTGATATGTTTCACTTATTTAATAATCGAGAGCTAATAGGAATTGGAGTATAATTTCAGCACTAACTATAAGGTAATGAAGGATAGGTGAGGGGCGTGGTGTAAGGTAGTAGGAAAATAGATTAAAGTAGAAGTAAAGTAGATTAGTAGTAGTAGTAAACTGGACCTACTAGGGTTTTGTAAGCAAAAGAAGTCATTAATAACCACACACTCGTAAAATTAGTATTTACAGAATTGAATCAATACTAAATATTCTCAGTTATTAGCCTTTATTAAGATTGGGAGGTATTCATTTATCATAAATTGCTAGTATATGAAATGAGAGATCATATGTTTTGATATCATTTTATCGTGTAATGCAATGAGTTTTTGTTTAGAGATGTTATGTAACTTGTATGCTACAAGTTAGTGAAGGGGTAGCTAACTTACAGTGAGATTGAATATTAACAGGGAGTTCAGCCTGCACAAGTATGCACTCTCTACTTTATATGAGATAATAGTGATATAAAGTTCTATGCGTGAGTAATGAATATTAGAACAATTACCAAAGCTTGGAGATATAATGAAGCAAGCTAATATGAGCTAGTTGGACAGTGTAAGGAGCCATATCATGGAGAATAGTAGATACGAATTAGACTTTAGAAGAGAAGAGTAAAAATTGCTCCGATGAAGTTCAAAAGTGAGGGCACAGTCAGTGACGCTAATAACGCCAATTCATTAATACTATTGTGACATAAAATTCCTACAACTATGTGATTAAGTTTCTAATAGAATATCATTTATAAAATTCACGTCGGATCTTGGATTTTATATTGAAAGTTATAGAATTATTTTTATTTCAGCCAAATGATTTGGTGGAGGACAAGTGCAACCCTATGGAGCCAAAAGTATATGCAATACTGTGAGACTGACCCACATATGTTTAGGGTATAAGTTAATAGCGGTCATAAGTTGAGTCTATTAATAACGATAGTAAGTATATTAGTAGTATATGTATACTCGAGTTACCGAGCAAAAGTTCTCTCAGGTCAGATTACAATTTATATTTTTCCTTGTAATAGTAAATAGTACTCTACGGGTAGTGATGAACTAATTAGTAGTCTTGGAGTATGTTAGTAAATATAAATACAAAGTAGTATAATATATTGTATAATAATAGTTCTGATTGGACGTATATAGGGGGGGCAAGGGAGGAGCAGTATATTGCCCAGATATTCTGCTCGATAAGGTAGGAAACAAATAAACAGAACCTCATAGTAAAGGAATGACGATGCCATGAAACAATTATCTGTTAGAGGGAGCAGGTCGACGTTTTTAAAGGTGATTTTAGTGCACAAACTAAAATCGAGTTCATCACATCGAATCGTATAATGAAAGCAGGAAATGTAAGCTGATAAATTTACTAAGTAATATACGTATGACTTTAAGAGATTATGTTCTAAAAGAGAGTTTTTAGAGTTGTGTCTGGTTTTGATGATTTAGACCACTAAGATTGAAATCAAGCTAGGTCTGTGTGCAGGAGATCTGTTATTTGACGCGCGTCAAGAGATAAATTAAATAATTTTGTATATACTGAATGTATATATTAAAAGTAGAGTAAGTTAATGTAGATAGTATGTTGAATTGAGCTCGTTGAAAGGTGATGCAGGCTGTGTTTTTATATATACAAGAATGAGGTGTAAAAAGGAGATAGCGTTGGTGAAATTGGATCCATTATAATATACAAGTTAAGAAAAGGAACGATAGAATACAAGTAATCTGAGATGTATGAGTATATATAATATATATATATATATATATATATATATATAAGTATATATGAATATATAATATATTGTATACATATATATAATAGTATATTATATTTGATATAGTCCAATAAAAGAAGATGCTCAGGTTATGGAGTATTAGGTAGTAATTATTGTATAGGTAGGAGTGTATCGAGAAGTAGATAAATTAAGTAAAATGAGGATAACTAAATATATGAGAGTACTATAATAAGACTATGTGGTGAGTCATATAAGACTAATATAACTCATATATAAGCTCAAGAGAGAGTAATATAAATGAGATAAGTTATCAAGTAGTGTATGAGAGTAAAGGAGTGAGTATATGACAGGTGACTGAATAATAAAACGATTAGACCTATCAGTAGAGTGGGGAAGTGGGGTGAATGGCTGAACACGCGGAATTATGTTACACGTTTGAGAGATAGTATGAGTAATAAGTAACGCGTAACGGAAAGGTTAAGTATGGAGAATATTAAAGTGGTGATATTTGTATATATACTGATACTTAGAGGAATCATAATATATTGAAGAGAGAAATTTATAGTGAGATATTAGAGATGCATAAGTTTATTGGAGTAACTGATGAATATTTATTATTAGCTATTTTCAAAATGTTTACCCACGTTTAAGTGAGTTTGAAAGGAAATATTAAAACACTTATATACCGTAATAATATATCTTAGCACAATATTATAACGCAGTAATGATGAGGAGTATTAGTATGATATTTTATTATATATACTTATATAAGTATTTGTGATATATTAAATAGTATATTATATAATAGTGTATTATATATGATTAGGTATAGTAGTTAATATTTATATATAGATCACTATATGAGGTTAGCATATATATATATATATCATACTATACCTCTCTAATATATAGTATATATATTAGTAAATAGGGTAGTAAATATTGTTAATAAATCATGTATTGGTATTTTAGATTTATAATGAGGTTAGATAGAATTTTATATAATGGTATATTTATGTTGTTATAGGGATTTAGAGGTATGAGTCCTTATATATAAGTATAGTATAAACGGAGGATGATAAATATGACTAGGGTAATGATACCGTATGGTAATTAAATTATGATTTGAATAGATATAAATGGTATAAATATCATTGAGAGTACCATGATATAGGTACTAATATTAGTAATGTAATATAATAAATTATAACTATGATAATATAAGTTATGACCAGATTAGTATAAATAAAAGAAGCGTGACATATGACCTAGTGCATGATGTATATATGTTATATATGATGATATGGTATATATTGAGGAAAGTTGTGCTATAATAATAATAGCGTGACTATTTATTAGGGGAGAGGTTTATTATTAGTACCAATAGTTAGTAATTCTCACATAAGGGAAGTATAGTATTGAGAGAGTAGTACGTGAATGCCGGGGATATAGTCACACTCGTGAGGCTATAATTATCCTTTGTATCAAAGTTATCATAATGATTATCAGTTCGGATTATTTTATATATTATTATGTATACTTATCGCGGCTAAACGTATAGTATATATTATCTATAACTATATACATAATAGGGTAATCAATGTATATATAGTAAGTCAGTATTAGGTATTTATGAAAAATATATATATATAACTAGTATTAAGCGTATATATGGGCCGTGATATTTAATAGGTAAGGGAAATTAAAAGGGGTAACACTTATAGTATTAATATATAATAATTATACGATAGAGGTATAAGTATTATTATATATTCGAGAGAGTTTACTTATTATGAGTTAGTTTTAGGGTATAATATAGTATTGGTATATCGTATAATTATATATTATATATACTTCTATTATACTGGTACTTAATAGGTATTTAAGTTTTATAGTTATAGTACTCATAAAAAGAGTATAGTGCTTATTGTACTTACTGAGGTGAATACTGAAGGGACACTCATTTATTAGAGGCTATATAGCGTATATGGTTAGTATATATAGCTACTATGTAGTATATTAATGAGGCCATATGGAATACGAGTGTATTGAGCGCATATTTATTATATATACTATATATATATATTATTATATATTATGAAAGAGGAAAGTAAAAAAATAGAATGTGGGGATCACGCAAATATATATACTTTATAATTAAAATTATATTAAATAATTAATTTTGATATATGAGTAAATAATAAATTGAGAAAGAAGGAATTATAAGAAGAATAAAATTATATATATTTGTCGGTTTTAATGGAGTAATTGTATTATATAGTATTAATACACTCACTAAGGTACGTATGATAGATGTATTAATATTACAGATAAGATAGTATAAATTAGCTTACTTTATATGGGCCTCAAAGGTATATCTACGTGTATTAATTAATATGCTGATTGATTATCACTCGTAGTTATATATGACGATAAGTGAGGCTCATTTATCTCTCAGATTTGGAATCGAAAAAGTATGTTATATTAGTATACTATAGATATTAATATATATATATATAGTGATATGATAATAGTCACGTATGTTGAGGATTAAGTCTGATAGTATGGACAGTGGAGAGGAGAGGGTTAGGTTATCAAAATTATGTAGTATATAGATTGGTTTAGGGATTGAATATTAAGCTAGGTATTGTAATATTTATATATATATATATATATATATGAATAGGTACTTCAGTTTATTAGTATGAATTAAATTGTGTTTTGGATTTTGTAGATACTAATAGGTTTAGTGGTTTTTTAAATATAATATTTATATATATAACATATATAATTATATATCTGAACTTGCCTATTTCATAATGTGATGGTATGAATAGGATATGTAATAGAGTGAGATAGTTATATTGAAATAAGAATTATATATACTATAGTGACTATACTATACTATGTAGGGTAGTAATTATATATGAGGCAAGGAGAATATTGTGCACTAGTTAGTAGTTAAATTTACAGGATATATAATTAGATATAATGGAAATAATAAACAAGTAGAAGAACCAGTAGAGTATTTAGATATAGGTAGTATGCTGATATTATAATATATATATCATATTAATATATATATTATATATATATATAGTATAGTAATTATATATCTATAATATCATATATAGTATAATATATATAATACCTATATTTAAATTTTAATATGGTCGTGAAAATATATATGAAAATTATGTAGAATATATATCATTTAGTAGTGGCGATAATCTGAAAAGAGGTATTTTATTTATGGTGAGAATAGTAGTGAAGGAATTTTAGGTTATATGAAGATATTAGTATGATATATTAGGTACTCAGTGAGAGATAAGTAATATTACTGTTATATATATTAGTATATATATAATAATATAAAGGTAAATTTTGGAATAAAGGAAAAATTTACCTTAAGAGTATATAGGAATTATGTATATATAGTTATAAGTAGTATTAATATTTGAAGAATATTATATATATATTATATATGTGAAGTAGATATATAAATAGTTCCTTACATGATGTTAGAAGTTATTATTGATAATAGTACATGACATAATGTTGAAAGCTGCGTTTGTTTATATACATAGTTACTAAGAATTGCAGAGTTACTGACCAATATATTTGTATGCAGTTAATAATATTTAATATATAAATAATGATTATTAAGGGTATGGTATGATTGGTATTAGTAGATATTGGAAAATACTATAATATATATTATTTCAAATATAGAGTATTAAATGTGTTATAGAAAATATGATTTTAAGAGCTTAGCAAGGGGTAACACAAAATTTGAAATGAAAGTTGCGTACTGTAATATGATTGGATACGTAAATTGCCTCAGAGAGTCTCATATATATAATGACGAAAGGGAGGTCAGACATGTATAAACACGAATGTTTGAGGAAAGTGAATAAATTATATTTGTAAAGAGTGCTTCGGCAAGGAAGGCAGTGAATTAGTTTTAAAAGGTCAGGTGCAACAGTATGGCAAAAGAATGGATATAGGAATATAAGCGGGTAGAGGGGAGGGCGGAACGAACACTATGTCAAAGCAATTCATGTTAGTGTTTTCAATTTATCAAGCAGCATGTAATTTTCAATTTTTGAAAAAGAAGTTTTTTTTACTGTTGTTAAGGCTTTTAATTATTCGTTTTGACAAGAGAAGCGTTATCCTGGAGCTCTTAGAATATTGAATTTGAAGTACAGGTTGGAGTTGGAGATATGGACTTACGTCAAAGAGAAACCCAGTTGGTATCGAGAAATTAAATTTTGCGACTCATACACAGATAGAAATAACCTTGATAGTTGGATTGCTTCCTCTGCCTGAGAAACTTAGTATGAAGCTTTTTATGTATTACTGAGCTTTCTTCGTGGCTACACTATTAAACTTGTAAGTTTTTTTTTCTGACTTAATTACTTAGTGAATACTTTTCTCACAGGAGTAAAGATTAGACCAGTTGATAATTGCTTTCGCTCTTGAAAGGATATCTGAAGAAAATAATTATTCTTGTAATCATTGCAGAATAGTAAAGTTCAGAAATTAATGTCAGTAATTACGGAAATGTTTTATGACTCTAAATAAAGTGAAACGTTTGTGCGAAAAGTGACTTTATATACTTAGTGAGCTATATCTCTCTCATTTTCTTGCGAACAATTGTTAATGATGTGTACAGATAATTAAAGAAAGTTGTAAGGTTATCTGGAGTGCACCGTTTAAGCACAATTGTATTTATCCGAGAACTTAGCATTTGAGTAATTATATAAAGTATAATACGTTTTGAAAAATAAGAAATTCGAGATCATTGAAATGCCTTGAACAAAATGTGATTATTACAGTATTTTGCAATGTATATGTAACGAGTGAAAAATATTTTGGGTTGCCCTGCCACCCGAGCGATGTGAAGGATTTGCACTTGCATATAAGTGGTTG
>JABUQX010097829.1:12500-15000 GCA_015478945.1 Trachelipus rathkii | reverse complement strand
TCCTCTCTCTCTCTCTCGTCTCGTCTCTCTCTCTGGCTCTCTCTCTCTCTCTCTTTTGAATTGATTGAATGCTGAAGTTGATTTTGTTAACGCATAGGAAAAGAAGTTAAAGAATATATTCGAGAAATGAGACTGAAAAAAGTTAAAAAGTATCCAAAATTTCATTTATTGTATAGAGGCCTTAATTTAGAATGTAGATCTCCTTTTTTAACTTTTTTTTATAGCTTAGGAGTCCTTTAGGTGGAGTAAGCATTTTTAATTTTTGTTTGCACCCGTCCTGGTGGGTGGGGCGTGGATCCCCACATACATGAATTTGTGACATGCATACTTTTACAATTGTAAAAATTTCATCCATAGAGGTAGTGTTAGGTAAGTAGCTATATATAGTAGGGAGTATATAGGAGTAGTAGTATAGTAGGTAGTATAGCTAAGTAGAGAGTGAGTTATGTATAGTATAGTATATGGGAGGTATTGATATATATAGATAGTAATATAGTAGGTATAGGGATGGATATAAGATAGTATAGTATATATAGTAGGGGTATATATATAGATTGGGGATATAGTACTATAGTATATATATTATTATAGTGATATATAAATAGTTAGTAGTAGTATATATATATATATATATATATAGGAGGGTATATGATATATATATGTAGGTAATATATAGGATAAAGTATATATTATATTTATAGTATATAGTAGTAGGTAAGTATATATAATTATATAATAGTTATTATATATATAATATATAGTATATATATAGTAGTAGTAGTATATATATATAGTAGTTAGTATATAATAGTATATATTATATAGTATTAGCTATAGAGCCACTGGGACTGCATTTGGAGTGACAAATGTTTGATACACATAAAATCTCCTAATTTCCGCCTAAGATATTCGCGAATAATCTAGGCTAGTGTAGGGTAGTTAGTTAGGTTAGTTGTGAAGTTTAGGTTAGGCTAGTGAGTGTAACGGGGTTACGGTTACTTACTGTCATTATGCCACGGTATTTATTTTAGTAGGTTAGTTTAGGTATTAGTAGGTTAGGTTAGCGAGTAAAAGTATACATACTTCAAAATAGTTCTTAATTAAGTTTAAATGAAATAGATAATTATCTGAAATTCCTTTAAGGCTACTAATTTGAATAGTATATAGTATATAGTGGTATAGTATATGAGGTATAGTATATATATAATATATAAGTGTAGTATATCAGAGTAGTAAGTATGGTTATAGTATCATATGGAGTATATAATTATATAGTATAGTGTTGGTAGAATATTATATATAGGTATATAGTATAGTATCATCGAGAGTTAAGTCTGCAACGTATGTCGCTCGAGGAAACTTAGAGTAAAGAATTCATCCTTTGTGTAAGGATTTTACGGTTTTTTGAATGATAAAAACGGTTTGTTACGTAAAATTCCTTTGGTATTCTTGAAAAAGATGATTTCTGTCACTGGATAAGGATTAAGTTAGTATATATATTATATGAGTTGATAGGGGTATAGTATAGTATAGTAGGTTAGTGAGTAGGTATATAAGTAGGTTAGGTATAAGATAGGTTAGTAGGTAGTAGTGGTTAGAGGGTAATGTATAGGGGGGGTAAATATAGTATATAGGGGTGATATTAGTAGGTATATATAATATATATATATATAGGATATGTGATATGATGATAGTAGTAGTGAGTGAGAGGTGAGGGTAGAGTAGTAGTGTGAGTATATATTATTATTTTAGGTAGTATATATTGATTATATATATAGTAGTAGTTTATATATATACGGGTATTAGTATAGTTATATATATATATATATATATATATAATATATATAATATATATATAAATATATATTATTATATATATAATATTATATTATATATATAATATATATATATAATATTATATATATGTATTTGTTTAAAAAACACAAAAACTAATCATCCGATCCATATCCCCCCAAAAACTACAAATAAGCTACAGCGAAAAAGGAATACATTGTTGAAATCCTGGCAAAATTTATCGGAAACTGTTAAAAAAAGAAAAAAAAAAAAACATATTCTCAAAAAACTACAATAGCTACAGTTAAAAGGAATACATTTTATCCTTTGTAAAAATTTTAGTTAGGAAATGTAAAAAAAAAAAAATAAAATAGAATTAAAATAAATATTGGCTATTTTTTTAGGAGCAGGACATATATTATATATATATATATATATAATAATATATATATATTAGATATATATATATATATATATAATATATATAATATATATATAATATATATTATATGAATATATATAAATATATATACATATATAATATATATATATATAGATATATAATATATAAATATATAATATAATATATATATATAATATATATATATATATTATATATATATATATATAATATATATATATATATATATATATATATTATATATATTATATTATATATAATATATATTATATATATATATATATA
>JABUQX010097828.1:0-32448 GCA_015478945.1 Trachelipus rathkii | reverse complement strand
TATATATAGTATAATAAGTATAATATAATCGAGGGTATGTATAGGTATATGAGTATAATATATATAGTATTATATATGGTCTATAAACGCGATAAGAGAGTATATAAAAGGCTTACGGATTAATTATAATGCAACTTTCCTTAACGTATCTCATATGGATACTGAACGAAATATTATGAAAATGTTTTATATTGAATGTAAGATTATCATTTATCAGTGAAGAAAACCTGCAGTGCCATTCGTCAATCAAGTTTAAAAATAAAACGATAAAAAGAGAAAAATTTGTTTTCCCAAGCTCAAAACGAAGTGAGAGCGGCTAATTGTCGATAAGTGTTTCAACTCAAAGTATTATATATAATATAGTAATATATATCTAGTATATTATATTATATTAGTATATATAAGTATTAATATATATATAATCTATTTTTTATATTAATCTTTTATTATTTATATAGTATTTTTACATTAAAATATTATTGATATGAAAAGGTACTACTACTAATTAATTAGACCTATTAAACTTGTATATTATATTTATTTTAATATATATATGATTATGTGATATAATATTATTATTATTAATTATTATATTATGTATTATATTCATACTTTATCATTTATCCGTATATTCATTGATTATTAATATTATGTAGTATTATATGATTATATTATTATTTATATTGATTATTTTAATTATTTTATTATTTATATTATTATATATTGATATTATTACCTCTTTTACCCAAGATTGGGTGTAAGTTGTAACACAACGCAAAACAGATTAAATTAGTAGAAGATTGACTAGTAGTCGAAAGAGCCCCAGCCTTACCGCCCCATTTATACCTTTAAGTGAGAACCCCGTCGCAGTCAGAAAAATCCACCCTAGGACTTTACGAGACTGCGACGGACCCCACTGTAGCGATCTCGTTCAATGTGGGTTCATCCCCTGAACAAAACCGGCAACCATACCTCCTAACAAAACCCCGAAATTCACTCCTATATTATGAACCGTTCTTCTCGCCTCTGCCAAATTCACATTCCTCTCCTCCAGGCATTCCTTACTGACTTCACCACTTTATTGTTCTCCCAGCCGGTCGATATCCAACACACTCACCACTATACACCCGTTAACCAACCGATTATCATCCATCCGTTCCACATGACCAAACCGATCTCAATGTACTCTCGTTTATTTTCTCATTTACTCCTTTCTTCACACCACACAATCCCCCTAATACGTTCATTCCTCTTTTATCAATCGTCTCACACACCTAACACACCCCTAGATTGTTCCACCGAAAATTGTACTTGGATCTATTTACCTCTATTCCAGACCTGTTCACTACTGTACATTAAACACAGTAACAACATACCTCATGCAGACCCTATAGGCGCAGCTCTCAACAATTAGTCCTTTTACATCTAACAAGGATTATACACGAAGCTACCTTCCTACCATCGACAATCCTCTGGTACTAACGACTCTCCTCCGATCATCCTTCCCTTTTCATGTTCCAAACATGATATCCTAAATATTTAATACTTCAGACACTTTTCCAGTTGCTCACCATCCAACATATAACCTCGCACCGCGGACTCCTTTCACTCACAACCATAAACATGCCTCTATCTACGTACTTTCAAACCACTCCTTACACACCCTGCGAAATCTCTCTATAAATTCATCTCTCAATTAATTTGTCAGATATAAAAGATAGATTTACATCCTCAGACATTTAATTGTTACCACATTATTTCTTTCTGAGAAAAATGTAATTGAAACCTGTAAAGTTGTACACTTCATTGACATAAAGAAACTAACAGAGACTATCTATAATTTATAGGCGTAGAGAATTTCGTCTATGTCTGGGAGCCATAGCTTATTCGTTTCATTACAGAAATTCATCAAGAAGCCCACTTTAGTTAAAAGTAAAACTAATGAAAGTTTTAATAAACCATTCGATGAACAACGTTCAAGCAGAACTGCGTGTATTTCCTGATTTAGAAAAGGCATTAAACCTTTCTTAGAAACCCATGAGGGCAAAGAAAGGATTTCCGCTTCAATGCTTTCATCGAAGAACTTATTGATGCATACAGATTTTTAATAATAATTGATTATAATTTGCTCAATAAAAGATAGAAGAGCGGACTTTCTGTTTAAATAAAATTGTAAAAGTAAGTAACATAGACTTTTTTTAAAATTATTGTAAAATTTTTTTTAATTTTTCTAGATAAATGCTTTACGGTCATCTTCTTCGATATGTTGAATAACACACACACACACACATCACACACACATCTACATATATATATATAATATAATATTTTATATTATAATATATATATATAATTATATATAATAATTATATATTATATTAAATATATATAATGAGGTATTATATATATATATATTATATATATATATATATATATATAAAAGATTATATATAATATATTAATAGTATATATATGTAATTATATATTATATATATATATATAGTATATATATATTAGGTATATATATAGATATATAGGTTAGATATATAATATATATATATATTATATATTTATATGTTATGTGTATGTGGAAAATGTCAGAAATGTATACTACCAATATTTTTTGATCACGAGCCCGCGCCTATATATAGTAAGTATATATGAAGTATATATATTAATAGTATATAGATAGTTTATATATATAATATAGTATTATATAATATATTATATAGGTATTATATATATATATATATATATATATATATAATGATTATATATATATATAATATATATATATATAGTATAATTATATTATCAGTATAGATATTAGTATATAGTATGAATATTAAGTATATATACTTATACCGTATATATATATATATTTATATATATATATAATTATTATATTATATATATATATACTATGATATATTATAATATATATATATAGTATAAGTATATATATTATAGTTATATATAGTATTATATATATTATATATAGAGATATAGTACTATATATATATATAATATATATAATATATATTATATATAAATAATAGTATATTATTATATAATATAATTTAGTATACATATATATATAATATATCCATAATATATATAGATATATATATATATATATAATATAATATAATATAGTAAGTATATATTATATATATATATATTACTATATATTATATAGGTATATTATATATATATATATATCAAATTATTTGTTTATTTTTCAGTATGTAAACTTTGACTGGAATAGGTTTTTAAAATTAGATTTAAATAATAAATAATAAATAATACCTTAATAAATTTTATAATGAATAATAGATAAGTAATAAATAATAATAATATAATAGATAATTATTAATAATAAATAATAATAATAATAATATATAATAATATAATAATATGAAAATAATTAATAATAATAATATAATAATGGAAGGGTGAGAGAGAGCAAACTCGCGGCCAAGGATTTTTTAGTATCGGTCGTATTGTAGTGTGTTGGCGAGCACCTGAGCTTCTGCTCTCGAAAGCTTGTGATATTAAACATTATTGAACACATGAGGCTTTCACCATCCTATACCAGAGAGTCAATGAAGAAGAGAGAAATAAAAGGACAGAGAGAGATAGATAGATGGACAGAGGAATGATGAGAGGAACAGAGATGCAATAGGGGTTTGATGTCTTTCCTCATTTCTATTTATTATATTTACTCTTATTAAAAAAGGCCACCTCACTCATAATCTCCACATGTACATACGAGTGACAGTGCTCTCTAGTTAACAACGTATATAAATTATATAAGAGGGGTGGGTATATATATATATATATATATATAAGTAATATATAATAAATAATATATATAGTATATATAATATATATATAATTTAATATATATAAAATATATATTAATATGTATATAGACCATATATATTAAATAATATATATATAGCTATAGTTATATTTATATATATATAGTATAATAATTAAAATTATATTCATATGGTAGCTAAAGTTATATTATATCAAATTTAAATTAAAAATCTGTTAATTATATAATCTATTACATATATAATTAATTAGGTTACACTCTTAATAATATAATAGTATATATAATATATATATATTGATATATATATATATATATATTTATAGTATGTTTGAAGTGTATAGTAGTATATATATATATATAATATTATATAATATAATATATATATATATATATAGTATATATTATATAAATAAAAATTTTTGTAAATTTTATATATAATATGGATTGCGTGTTTTGGTTTTGTTCTTTTAATAAATTTGATTTTAAGAACCCTTCCCCCAAAAAATCAAAAGTGTTTTTTTTTTTTTCTTTACTTATCGTAAAGGTTTATTTCTTGTCTGAGATTTGAATGGAATCAAAGCATTCAAATGATTAAGAACTCGCAGCAATATCATCTTCCAATTCTGCATAAAAATTAACACAAAATTCAGTTCATAAAAAAAAAAAAAAAAAAAGTAATCACTTTTCCAATTTTGTAAATAAAATACAAATTCACTTGAAATAAAAAAGCTTTCATCCCGTAGCATGAAAAGCATACATCAAAAGACAGACCTGAATTAACCATTTTAAGGCTACTATAAAAATAAAAATAATTTGAGTAGAGAACAAGAGAAAAAATGAAAAAATTATAAAACCAAAATGCACAATAAATAAAAAACAAACAAGAAAACAAAAAAAAGAAATAAAAAAAGAAAACGTGTTTTGAACATATATAGTGTTATATATATATTATTATTATTATAGTAGAGTATTATTAATATATTATTAATTAATAGCGGAGAATTATATATATATATATATATATATATATATATTATATTATTATTATAAATATCATATTATATATATATATTATATATATATATATATATATTGATATATTAAGTATTATATATATGAGATATATATATAATATATATTATTATTATAGTATATTATATGTGTATATATAGATTATTATATATATATATAATATTAATATTAGTATAATAATATATATATTATATAATATATATATTATATTTTAGTATTATATATATAATATAATATTATATTTATAATAATTATATATTATATATATACTATTATATATATATTATATATATATATATATATATTATATATATTACTCGTCAAAAATTAAAGCATACATAATTTCATCATCTTATGTTAAGGTTGAGAACGGCAAAGACACCTTATGTGACAATGACAATAACATTGGTGGATTCCTCCCACGGAACAGTAGTTGATAGAGTATAAGGCCCATGGTGCAGCCAACAAAGGTCTCGTATCAGTAGGTTCGGAGTTCGGCCTGCAACCACGCACAATCGTTGGTACGTGCGGCGAACGGCCCGCGGCGGTGTTGGCGTCTGTACCTCAAATATACCGTGTATGACCCCCCCTGCACGGATACTGACCTACACGGTCCTGGTGCGTTATTCTCGATGATGATAGAATTCCTGGACAGTATTAGATCCCATACTCTGCAATTGGCTGTCGCTCGCCAGACTCCGGAGGCCCGTTGGAGGGGTTACGAGCTGTCGGAGCCGACGTTTTCAGAGTAATCCACAAATGTCGATTCGGCGTTGAGTTCGCGATATATACTGCCACTCCAACGCCCGTAATTTGAACCGTCCTAAGGTTAGGCCTTGTATGGACCTTGTTTGGTCTTGCATTGTCATGCATAATAATGAAAGAGTCATCGTTTTAGGGGGCATATGGCACGACATTATGGTTCGAGGATGTCTGTGATATACCTTACGGCTGTTAAGAGTGCCTCCATCGAAGTGTGCAACTTCCTTAGTCCCCGATAATAAGAGCATGCCTCCCACAGACCATAACCAACAACCTCAAAACGGCTGGCACCTGCAGCACATTGCGATTTGCACTCTCCCATCGTCGTCGCGGGTTACTTTCTAGCACGCCTGTTCCGAGCGATATTAGAACACTCTTCGACTCGTCCGTAAGAGCACCTTTGCCCAATCGGTCGACCGTTCATGGCATGTTTCCGGCAAATGACATCACGCCCTTCGATGGCCGTTGTGTAGCGGTGGACCTATGCAGATCTCCGGGCAGGTTAATTATGTTTTCAACGCCAAGGCGTCCGACGCCTGTATTGCACTCACCCTGAGGGCCGTGTACCTCCGCCAGCTGATCTGCAAGATGTCGAGCCTTGGTGGCCGCTCTTGTTGTATGCACGCAGACGGATAATCAGTCTTCCACGGTGTCGTGCCGGGCCTACCTTGTCCTCGCCGACGATCATGTGTCAGGTTTCCTGGTACCGTTGGACAACCCGTGCAATCGTTGTGTGTGCGCTACACCAACTGTCGACCAAGTGCCCGGTATCCGTGTCCTTCGGCATGGAGTTTGTTATCGTGCACTCCTGATCTCTTAACAGTGACACCACTACCTCTCCAATGCTTATCGGGAGCACTTCGTACGTCAATGATCCCTCTCTCGATTTAACCCCGGACATAACCACTCCCACCTTATCCCAGGTCTAGTTACTGTATGTTGTTTTCCTTAAATTTTATCGCGGGTACGCGCCCTAATACTGCAGCGAATGTCTGCGGGCTAGTTTTAAACATCAGTTACACGGACGCGTCCGTCCTGTGTTGTGTGTGGTTTGCATGGGGATTAGGGCCCTTCCGCTTCTGCGAGTGTCAAATCTATGGTGCGTTATTTTGACTTAGTAGGAGTAAAAGTATAATATAGTATATATATATATATATTATATATATATTAAGTATATAGTATACTATATATATATATATATATAATATATATATATATATTATAGTATATATATATTTATATATACATATATATATATATATATATAGTATTATATATATTTATAATATATTAAGATATATATATATATATTTATAGTGATATATATATAGTATATATATATATATATATATATGGGAGAGAGCATTCAATAGTTTACCAGCAGGAAGGGTAACCTAAGTTTTATTTTATAACGTTGCAAATTGAAAAATTCATTATGCTTAAAATATTGATAGATTAATTAATTATATGTCCGAATGCTTTAATTAATTAAATGTTTATCTATCATTTTCAAAAATTTTAAAAAAATATGAATTAATAATAAGTAAGACTAGGTTTAAAGTTTCTGGTATGTGATCGAATTTAAAAAAAAAAAAAAAAAAAAAAAAAAAAAAAAAAAAAAAAAAAACTTTACAGATACAAGGGAGGATAAATTGCTCCATAAAACATTGTCTTAAAACAATTAGAAAAGTTTTCCATTAGCTAATTATATAAATCGACGAAGACAAGCAAAATGGGAAAAGTCGCGCCTCTTCCTCACTTCTGATTACATTCCATTCAATGCCTTAAAATTACAATTCATTCTTGTTAATTTTTGCATACATATTGATATGTTTCTTATTTGTAATACACCTTTTTATCATGACCTAAAAACTTAGACAAAATTAAATGTGAAAGCTGACTACGACATTCAACAGCATATTTTATTACTTGCGACAGTGTTTTAATATAATAATTTCAGGATATAGTATATAGATATATATAGTAATATATAATCATATTATATACTATTATATTATATAGTATATATATATATATATAATATAAGGGTATATATATATAATTATATTAGTATGTTAGTATATTATATATGAAACCAAAGATTGGATCTCCTGTGAAAGTTGGATATGAGAGCTCATATAATAGCCTAAATAAGGCAAATATTAAAATAGTGCAAAAAAGTAGTCGAAAGTTACTAACAGTTCCTCACTTGAATATAATAAGTTGTCAAATTTTACCAGTCATTAAGATATTTCACAGTTCAAAATTTAATTGTTTTTAAAATACTTTCAATTTGATTACCATTACAATATCAATTTTATGACCGAGAGAGCGTCAAGATGTTTGCTCCACGATCTCGATTTCCTAACCGAACTCTATGCCATTTGGTACAGGCGTTTTGGGAGCCAGAGGCACCTCGGTGACCTTGACACTATACAAAATAAAGAAAGAAACAGTTATTTCGGCAACAGGACTTTTTTGTACAAGCTTTTCTTACAGCTGTGCACCAGAAATCTGGGTAGCACTTACATATATCCTTTATAAATTTATACAATGTAACAATGTAACGAGTCCGGTACATAATGGTTATCTTAAAAGTTGCCTGTAACACCCCCTTCTGACAATTTTTTAAAAAACTTTAGGATAGAGGAGACAGTGGCTACTAAAGTTAGAGAGTAAAACAATAATTTTCACCTAAAATAATAGCTCTCCTATTGGAGGCAAACCTTTTTAATCATTTCTATGTAACACCTATACCTTAGGCGTTTTTACCATTTGAAAGAAAAGGTCTGTAATATTTTATCTTATTTATGTAATTACTTTTTTTTAAGTTTATTTCTCTTCTAAATCTACTAAGTTATAATATATGCGATTTTTTTTTAAATTTTCTAAATTATTTTTTCCTTTTTTTTTTGTTTTTTTCGTTCTTTTTTTTTTCTTTTATAAACTTTAAAAGGGCGATCATAGCGGACTGTTTGCCGACATTAGAATCTGTGTCTGCCGCACCAGCGACAAATTTTGCGTCATGTAACCCTTTTAGCACATAAGACGTGGTCGCATTTTTATTAATGGTGTTGACGCCAGCGGCTTGCGCTAAAGATGCGGCTAGCTTTTTAACATATGCTTTATATTCTATTGGGGCCGTTTCTATTGGGGCCGTTTCTGAAGCAGGATCAACTAATCCACTAGGTATGCATATATTTTGGGCCAAACGACAAGTTTGCGGACTTTTAAGAGCCTTCTTTGTATCGGCGCGAGCCTTCAGCAGTGAAATACACCAGTAGAATAGGCGTCGCCAGTCGGAGGGGCTTTAAATCATGTCTTTGCAACATTACCATCTCAGACAAGCCAGCAAATTCCTTAGATTTACCTCAGGAGGCCATACATCAGGGGTTTTGAAGCCTCCACGTAGTCCGGTGCTCCGATTCCCACGGCCCTTACAAAACTTCCTCAAACAAGCGACTTAGGAAACATTCGCACTCTAAATCCGAGAATTAATTTATCCTGAGGAATCCACAGAATGGAATATAAGCTCGTGAATGAATGCATTTCAATATTTCATCCCGAATTTATTTCTTTAGAGCACGCGAACAAGTATCTTTACTTAGACGTGTCAATTAAGGTAAGTAGTATTTGTTATCCTCTTGCATAGGTAAACTCAGTATGTCAACGATTGAACGGCTTGAAACTTCTTCGTCACTTCTTTAAAAACACCGTATTCAGGACTTATACCTGGTACTGTTTTATTTTTTTACTGCTGAGCAGTGCGGATTAAAAGTTTTATTTTTCTTATGCATATGCTGGAACATAAATTCATTTTTTATGCTAAGGAGGGTTTATTCACACCCAAATGTCCTTTATTGTGGTAGTCGCTGCACTACGATTCTGCCACAACTCTTTTCCGGCACAGAAAACGCGGCGAATAGTTTAAAGAGAACATCACCACAATTCATCTCCTTGTTTAGAAAAAAAGTTCTGCCTTTATTTTAATCTTCAAAAGTAGTTTTCTCTCTTCTTCCATCAGATCATAAGTATTTATTCTGACTGTTGGTCTGTCTAATTGTCTTCAAGTCCAAATCTCGCTTGAAATGCGAGAATAATATTTTTGCCATTTTTATCAAACGTGTTACTAATTTATTTTGAAATTCCGATTTGCCGCTCCAGGCGACTGCCTATTTTCATTTCTTACAAGACAGATCTAATCGTGCCACATCATTTCATCACCAAGTTAATAGCCCCTACGTCAGTCGCTATAGTTTTCTCAGCCGATTGCTCATTGCCGTCGTTAAGCGGTCGGGCGATTCACAGACATACACTATTAACCTCATTGTTCTCCTCACGCTCAGCCTCACGAGTATTTTTCAAATATGTTCGACCATATTTCAATTTATTCGATTTTGATTAAACCAGATATTAAAAATACGCAAAATTATAAATTTCTTCATATCACCTAAAAACTAAAATATGAACAATAAATAAGACAATAAAGAATTAAGACAGCAGATGCACGAGAGCACGTACAGATGCGTACAGGCTTTCCCGCTAATTGCCCCATATTTTTTGAATAATTCGTTAACCCCAATAAAAGCTTATTTACTGGCAATATCGTTTTTCTGTGGTATTAAAAGACCCGCTATAAAAAAGTTCAAAAGGCATCCCATTCTCAGTCGTCCGACATAATTACCAGTATTAAAGCTTTATTATTTGGCATAAATGTACACTTGGAAGAGGCGCGGAATCGACTGCAGAAACTGAGCGATGAGCGTGTACGAATACGGCTTGTTTATATCTACAAAAAGGACTCTCAGCCTCGGGAGACGCACGTGATTTTTTTTTATTAGAGCTATTTTTCCCTTAAAAATTTATACAAAGGCAAACAGTTCAAATTTTGCTAAAACACAGGTATATTTGCGGTTTAATATGAAATGCTGACCAACAAACGAACGAACTTGCTGATTATTACCGGGCGAGGGAACATCGAATTATTTCTCTTAACCTTTTCAGACAATGCGCAACCCTTCTTCCGTCAAGTCAAAACCCAAATAACTTAACCTCTTTACCCCAAATTCGCATTTTTTTATTTAAACAAATTTTAAATATATTTAATCTGTCTCATAAATACTTGTTTAATCCCCCACGTAATTTTTAAAATCTCATCTATGTTAGAAATACGATCTAATTTTTTTTTTTCTTTTTTTTTTTTTTTTTTCGTGTAGCACCGGTAATTTTTAAGTAATATCGTTTAAAAATCTCAGATGGAGAACTTTTTTTTAAATCCCATCGGTAATTTTCTAAAAGAAAAATTTCCGAGCATTGTACTAATACTAAAATATTGTTGATCGCTTGCTTGCTAAAAGGCTAGTAAAGTACGCGTTTCTGACGTCAAGCTACTTAAATACCTTTGTCCCAGTTGAAGCCCACTTAAATATATTGCATTTATATTCGGCATAGCATATTACATCATTTTGTCCACGGAATGTTAACTTTTTCTTTTATAAAATCAACAGACGTATTCGACCTCCGTCCCCCATTTTGTTTCCAATCACGCTGATTTGGGAAAACTCGCATTGCGATGGTTTGCCCTCTTTAAAACTTTTCGCTTTTTACTAAATTAAAGCTCCTCTTTGTTGTGTCGAAATAATTTATGAGGTATACGACGAGTTTCATTTTTATAACTCGCGTATATTAGTTTTATAAGGAAAGCGTGAAGCTAAATTCCCAATTATAGCAGTTGGGAATGCTCGTCTCTCCCCCCACCGTAAGCACAAGTATACCCTTCCCCCTTCAGTTTCTCTTCTTTAAGTTTTCGACTCCCAGCGTTTCCGCCCCGTCCGCCCAAATTCTGCTTGAACAAACTCATCAAGCTTTAGGCTTGCCTCTTTCCCGGCCTTAAAAAATTTTCATGGTAAATACTCGAAATAAAGAATTAAAATTGCACTACCAGATTTTTTAACGGCGAAATATCACTAAAAAGTTCATTATGAGCTACAGAAGAGGAAATTGAGAAAGAGTATGAATAAAAGCCTATCTCTACAAATTGTTTTATCACACAAATTTATACATTCCTTGCTCTGAGTATCAGTAACATATCTGTTTCAAAATTAATATTAACAGAGAAAATTTTTTTTAAAAAACAGGCGTACCTAATATGCAAAATTGCAATAGTTGTTAAAAATTCTAGATCATAAGTTCCCTTTAAACCAAAATCAATTATAACAATTTCGCGAGAGTATATGTCAATTACGGTATCATTGGCGACTTTAATTTGACCAATAATCGATACATTCAGGTCTTCCATAGAGAGTAAATTGATCTCACTACCTGAGTCGATAATAAACTAAATTTTTGTTCCCTACCTTAAAGTTATAAGTATATTTCTTACATTATTTTAATAAAACAAATTAACTATGAACCTGATTTGCTCCAGTTAGGAGCATCCGTAACCTTAATTACTATTTTTGTGAGCCGCATTAACCAGCTGGGTTATCTATTGTCACATCGATTACCTCTTGTCGAATAGTCAGAATACTCAATAGGCTCTTGGAAGAAGATTGACCCTTCTTGTACATGCCAGTGAGCACCTTGCTCGTTACTCATAATTTATTTTTCATTACATTTATGATCATTTCCCAATGTATTCTTAGTTTATTTATATATATTACCCCTAGAAATACCAAACATACCTTATATATTTACATATCAATATTATTATTAAAACCTTATCTTATCTAGACGCAGCAAAATATTTTACGTATAGTCATAAGTCCCCATATATTAACAATTACGACCATTTTCATTTAAAATATTTCACCTCCCCCTTGTAACTCCTGGGCGAGGCGGGTTCTGACCGCTTCCCGCCTCATTTGGGTTTGGACACATGGCTGGCGACTTTCTCATCTTGGCGGAAATACCAAAGAATCACCATAGGACAACACAGAATGTACAGTTAAACTTCTATGGAGGATCTGCGAGGTGATGGTTTACATAACTCTCTAACAACTCGAGCATTTACAGTGTTTGCCTTGTTTTACGACTGCTAGGAGCATGTTCTTCGATTTTGAAATGATGGTGTGCTTCTGTACGAGTCGGTTTTGCGCTGCATGCACTCGGTGCCCGCCGCGCTATGAGAGCTGGACGAAGCCCTTTTCATCGTCTCGAAAAGAAATTCTTTGTTTACTTTAGGCCTCTTCTGAAACTTGAGGTCATTGTTGTTTTGTATTCGACTCTTCTCCATATGAGCCTCTCTCGTGTGTTGGGAGTTCTCCTTGAAGATGATTCACGGCCCCCCAATATTTTCTCCCTCTTCTTTCATTGGGGGTTTCGTAGTCATTCCTATAAAAGTTCTTATATAAGTTACTGTACTTGTGTAATTTTTCTAGACTGCTATCGTCTGCCAGAGTCATTAAACTTTCTTGTATGCAAGATGGAAGCTCATTAATAAACAATTCATCACCATAATATATGGTATGAATTCTCAAAATCCTATTCTTCCCATAACATCACGGACTCTTGCCAAATAAACTGAAAGGGATTCTCATTTTTTCTTCCTTTTTAAAATCTCCCTAATTAACATATCCAAATTTAGACGATAATTTCCGCGCTCGATCGCCTATTTATCCTTTGCAAGCTATCTGTGACCAATGGTAAATTTGATGGTCGAAAACTTTTTCGAGCAAGGAGGTAGCCAATTAATTCTTACGCGTCTTTTGGATCATCACTCCATTAAGTTTTTGAAACTGGTAAGCTAGTGTGTAACCTAAAGTCATTATAAACGCTTACTTCTTCGCTGATAAAAGGCATTGTTAGACTGGTCTTTTGAGTCCCCCCCAACGAGGGGAGACTGTGGTGGTAACAGATCTTGCTCGTATGGGGTATGCATGTCCTGACTTCCTTCCCCATTCGGAGTTCAATTTTCTTCTCTGCCGATTGGAAATTTGGGGGAAGAAGGGGAAACTGCAGATGCTTTTGTTGTCGTACTTGACTTTCCCCTACCCTCCCGGTCTTAAAAACCGGGGAGATCTTTTTTTAGGCTGGGCATCTTAAAGTTCCTTCTGTTTGTTCTTACTTTTTTTTTTTTTTTTTTTTTTTTTGCCTCCGGATATTATTTGAAATATGGAGCTCTTTTTCACAAGACTAGCGACTTTTGAAAATAACGGATTTCAACGCTAATCGTTATGTAGATAAAGTTTATGAAGCTAGATAACCAACGCACTTAAACTTATTGATTACCAAAAAAATGTTTCACCAGTATATGTCACTTCACTTGCACTTATATCTTGTTTATGCACTTTTCAACAATTGACAATCACCACTTTTTTTTTTTGTTATGCGCCCCTAGATCCACAAGGGGGTTTTTTTTTTTTTATGTACTTACTGGAACTTTGCTATGAACAAAGATTGATCTCTATAATGTTTAAGGCCCTATTTAAGAGACCACTTTGATATAGCAAATAAAAAATCCAATATTGTAGCGATAACTCTTCTTTAATTACAGTTTTTGTTTTTTAATGACTATTTTACATAAACACACATTAAGATATTTCACAGTTCAAAATTATATTGTTTTTAAGCTATTTTTTGTATTTTGACTAAAATTACAATAGTCAATTTTAGTATCCGAGGAAGGCAGTCAGATTGTTTCTCCACAATCTCGATTCCTAACCGAAACTCTTATGCCATTTGGTACAGCGTTTTGGTGATGCCAAAGGGCACCTCTGGTGACCATTACACTAATACAAAAACAAGAAAAAACATGTTATTTCGCCAAACAGATCTTTTTTTCGGAACAAGCTTTTATTACAACTGCGTGCCACCAGAAAAACCTGAGGTGAGGCGGTAGCACTTTACATTAGTATAGCCTTTATAAATTTAGTAAAATGTAACGATCCGCGAGTAACAGTATAAGTATTATATTATATATAATTATATATAATATATATATATAATATATATATATAGTATATATATATAATATAGTACTATATATATATATATAATAATTATATATATATATTATATATAACTTATAGTATTGATTATTATTATTATATATTCTTATTATTCTTATATATACTATATATATATATATATTACATATATATTATAGATATATACCTATACATGATAGCAATTTCTTCTTTACACCAGTATATATATATACATTTTGTGGATATATATATTTATATATATTATAATATATATATATAGTATAGATATTAATATAGTATATAGTATGAATATTATAATATATATATGTATATGTATAGATAGGATATTATTATATTATATATATTTATTATAATATATATATATATATATATATATATAATATTATTATTATTATAATATTAGTAATTATATTATATATATATAGCTAATATATATATTGTATATATATATATACATATAGTATAATATATATATTATATATATATATAATATATATATAGTAAATATTATAATAGATAGTATATATATAATATATATATATAATTACTATATATATATATATAATAGTAATATATATATATATATAATATATATATTCAAAGAGTTCACTATTTTGTTGTAGATTTTTTTCTATAATATCCGACTTTGGGTTTCCTCAAAGCTTCAAGCTTAAATCTAGAGTGACCTTTTTGAGTTCCACACTCATTACTCCGAATACCGAGTTTTCCTAAACCTTTTCTCGGCAAATCTCCATTTCCGTTAATTTTCTTGCTGATATTCTTCCTTAGACCTTTACCTGAGCCCCTTATCTATACGTTTGGAAATAGAACCAAGATTTTATTTTTATAGACATAAATAAAGTTTTAACTTCCTCATTTTTTCCGATCTTCTTATTCAAGTTGTCAATCGAAAAATTCCAATGTCGTTCTTACTTTCAATCTTGATTTTATTTTCATTTATTTTGTTATCACACTTTCAGTCTTGAAGTTTAGTTTGGTAGTTCCTTATTTTAAAGCAAAATCTTTCTTTCTTTTTTTTTTTACTTGATTTTGCAACTGTTCTTTGTAAGCGAAGGTCACTCTTTGTCTGGGCCTCTCTAAAATTCACGCAAACATACACAAACACACAAACACACATACACACAACACAGATCACACACACTACACACATAACATATATATATATATAATAATATATATATAAATAATAGTATATATATATAATATATTATATATATATATATATAGTATATATATATATTATTATATATATATAATTAGTATAAATACTAACTACTACTACTATTATTACTAACTACTACTTCTAAATAGCTTACTACTACTACTACTTACTACTACTACTACTTACTATTTACTACTAACCGCGTACTACTACTACTGAATAAAATAATAATTAATTTAATGAATAATAATAATATAATAATAATAATAATAATAAAATTAATAATTAATAATAATATAATAATAGAAAGGAGAAAAATTGGCAATTCAAGTAGTTTCTTTTAGGTTTTAGTTGTAATAAAATATCTCAGATTTTCTTATGGGACCAAATAATGTAAAATTCGAACAATCAGTATTTAAAAAAATTAAAATAAATAACTTATTGTTTGCATAAAGAAAGGCTTTACCTCCTTACAGATTCAAGTATATAATAAAAAAGATGAAAAATCCTTCAGGATATATCTTTCGAGATTAGGTCGTCCCTGAGCTCTGTACTCACAAGACGGTATATGAGTTGTTTGGAAATAAGAAATAGATACGCTTTTTAGCGGCGAAGATGGGAAAAGTGTATATGTTTGTATGCCTGAAGTTCGTGATCTTACATGATGAATATTTCAACATTATTCCTGATATCTTTATCTCTAGTTTGAGATATTTTTGGAGGTCTATAATGATTGTCTTGTGTGTCTTCATATCTTGATTTAGAGTTGATCATTATCAAATGTAAGATATCGCGAATCAAAGAGTGTAGAAAGATGAAAAATTAACAGATGTTGATTAAAGATAATGGGATTTCTAAGACGAGTGGTAGGGAGAGGAGAGATAGAGATGATAGAGAGACGACTGAGCAGGAGAAGGAGATGAGAAGAGAGATGGAGCAGGAGAGAGAGAGATGAGAGAGAGAGAGTAGAGAGAGACGAGAGAGAGAATGACGGTATAATACTAGAGCTCGTGATCTATCTATATATATTATATATATATATATATATTATTAATATATATAAATATATAGTATATTCATATATAGTTATATTTATATATATATATATATTGTAGTGATAGTAATATGATATGTATATATATAGTATAGTAGTATATATATATATATATATTATATTATATAATATATATATATCATAAGCGAATGTAGTATATGTGGAAGAGCATGTTTGCTTCTCTCATGTAAAAAGAATGAGATTGGAATAGTATAAAGCGTATTTAAATATGAAATAATGAGTGCCATTGGAACGCGCTTTGAAAAATATAACGAATAGCCTTTTTGATGTTGAGCTTTCCACGTCTTCCAAAGCTTTGCAGGGTATTTGTCTGCTAAAATGACACACTCTGCAGCTCCGAATGCAACCAGACCGCAAACAGCGAATTCTTGTTGTTAAATATGAATGCGCGCAGCACCTCCAAATGGCGAGATGAAAAGAAAATAATGATTGAGTTTGTAATATTGTAAGAATACTTATGGAAAAAATCACCTCACAGCAATTACACTCATTTAGAGGGCGATGCGATCAACAAAATAATTTATCATGTTTATACAAAATGAAAAAATAGAAATTTTAATGTTGGGATATACGCAAGCTCACTTCAGGCTTATCCTCTCCGTAGTATATAATATATATATACTATATATATTATATATTATAATATATAATATATTATATATATATAGTATAAGTTATATTTAATATATATATATATAGTTATAATATATATAATAATATAGTATATAATTATATATATATATATATATATAATAGTATATATAAAATATATATAGTGTATATATATTATAATATGTATTATAGTTATATGATAGTATATATATAATATATTTATATATAGTAGGTATATATATATAGTATATATAGTATATTTATATAATAAATATTATATTATAATATATATATAAGTTATATATATATATATATTTGTATATTATATTATATAAATATATTGATAGTTTATATATTATAATATATTATAGTATATATTATATATATATATATATATATATATAGATATAGTATGATATATATTAATATATACTATATATATATATATAGATATATATATATATTTCATTCACCTACCACTTACAGGGCTGGATCCTTTTACAAGGGATGAGTGGAAGACAGGATAATAAAATTATAGAGAAATTCCACTAATGGGAAGATTAGCGCAAATCTCTCAGGTGAGCGGCAGAAGTGGGCTTTAAAGAGAGGAAAGATTAAAATTACAGTGGAAAAAACCAAAGGAAAATGCAAGAAGCAAGAAAGTAGCTGGAAAGAAAGAGGCACCCCAACGAACAAGTCTGTGGTTTTCAATACTCAAGTGAAAATCACGCGGGTGACGCGAGGGTGGTGGAATGCATGAGGTCCACTCCCCCGAGCATCTGCCCGCATGTAGTACCTTATAGAATAAGATAGGATTGAGGCGCTCAACATTCGCCGCAAGAGATAAAGGGTCAAAAGAGTTTGAAAGAAGTGGACAGTTTATTAGTCTCTTAACTTTAGACTCAACAGTATCCAATAGGTAGTGATAATGATAATAATAATAATAATAACACCCCCTCCTTGAATAGGGCTCTGCCTATAAGTTTTGGTGATAATCGTAGAAAAAAAATATGCCTCAAGAGAAATTTCTGCCGAACAATAAAAATAGAGAACGAATTATCTCCAAGTTATGTGAGAAGCTAAAAAAAATGAAAATTTGGCTGTGAAACAAGCTGCCGAGGATGCTGACTCTAATTATTAATACCGCATCTGAAGTGGCAGATAATTACGAATGTGGGATGGTAATTGGGAAGGATATTGACCTTTTGAAACCGCTTCCAAATATTTATTTCTTGAAACCGAGTCAAGGAAAAACGGAAAACACAATGCATTGTTCTAGCAAGCTAAACGTCTCAAGCGAAATACAGACAGCCAAACTATATAAGTAGTATAGGGTGCGCTTCCAGTAGCCAAATTGGCATCCAGATGTTGCAATGCAACATTTTCAGCATTCGGCTTTTTTAGGTTTGACGTGACAAGTATGGGGTTTCTAAGGCCTGCGAGACCGTTTTCGGTGGATCTTAAGCTTCTGAGTGGCAGGAAATTCCGTTATGTCGGCATTTAACTTGGAAATTTCCATTACTTTGTTAGATTTTGACACTAGATGTGTCAAAATATAGGTTTCTAAGGTCGGTGAGACCGTTTTTGAAGTGAGGATGAAAGCGTTTCTAAGTTTCTTAACCTGAATTTAGTAGATTTAGCGACCTAAAAGATTTTTCTTTTTGTTCCTAGAAGGTTTTAAATGACCGCTAGACCATTTCTGATGTTTCCAATCGATTTATAGAGGTCTTTTACCCCCAAATCGATATGCAATGGTGTTGTAGTAATGTACAAAAAGGTCAGGGTAACCAATCAGAGAGCAGTATTTCTCTGAAATCATTAAGCCCCGCCCTTTTTTATTTCCCCCTCAATTTAGGGGACTTAGAGACATCGTATCCTCACCAGACTTGCTACCCCAACAGCTGGCAGTGTCACCTTGATTGGGCCTTGGTTTCACGCTGCTATGCCTCTCCAAGGGGGGTGCTGAGCCCCTCCGAGTATGAAATGTGTGTAGGAAGATGAAAAATAAATAAGCTGACAGAATTCGGCTAAGAGATCGGAATTAGAAAAGAGGACGGAACCTGAGTTGACTCATGTGCCGGAGCACTGAGTTGAAGCTGGAGTTGAAATTTTGAAATATGCATATAATAGACTGAGTAAGGTATCTTTACCTATGTTAACAAGGATGTAGAATCCTATTTTGAGGGTTTCAGAACCCTCAATAGTGCCTGTGATCCCCCATGGGGAGCCCCAGATGAAAAGTACCTGTTGTACACAATATGAATCTTAGCACAAAGAGCTTATTAATTATATGGCCACTCTCTAACTATCTGCAGTTCTGCCTGACTTAATATATCCTTACCTAATCGGACTAAACTTTGTGTAACGTAAACAGACCTAATTTGACTTGACATACTATCTTGCCTGATATAACTAAATAATTACGGCATCTCTCTCTCTCTCTCTCTCTCTCTCTCTCTCTCTCTCTCTCTCTCTCTCTCTCTCTCTCTCTCTCTCTCTCTCTCTCTCCACAATGTCTGACCTGGCGCAACTAAAAGTTTCTTAACTTCTCTAGGCACATCTAAATTAGCACCACCTGATGTTATACGCATGACTGACTCTCTTGCTTGGTATATGCCTGATACGACTCTAACATGTGCAGGCTTTCATTTCTATGAGTAACTCGTGTTCATCTGTATGCTGTACATAAACTATTATATTTTTTTTGCATGACGAATCATTTATATATTTTATAAAAGTTATTTTTCACGAAACACCCTCACTCGTCAGAAGTTATGTCACATCAAATCTTTCTAAAAACAACTGGTCCCTTATCACTGTGCGTCATAATGAATCATGTCAATGCAATACCATGCACTGATTGGTCTATTACGTCAAAATCCCAGGTTACGAACAACGAATAAATATCAGATATAGATGTACAAAGTCCGTGATATTAGTTTCTTACTTTGTGTCAATGCATAAAGACAGCTCTCAACTGTTGATGATAGGCGAGTATTATTTTATATGTTTCTTTCTAACTGGTTACTTTTGTTGTTTTTCTTTCTTTCGTTCTTTAAATATGTATATTGTTATTTATAATTATAACATATATATATCTATATATATATATATATATAATATTATATATATATATATGATATATATATATTATATAGTAGGTATAGTAGGTATATATATATGATTATATATAAATAGATATATATATATATATTTATATATATTATTATATATAAGGTATATAATAAGTATATATGTATATATATATATTATTATTTAATATATATATATAATATAAATAGGTAGTATATCCACGGTATACCCTAGGTATATATATGTGGGGCGTAGGCAGATTTTCATATTAGGGGCAAATTGAGCTGATATATATTATGATTATAGTAGGTAATATTATATATATAATAATATATATTATATATTAGTTATTATAATATATATATATATATATATATTATATATTGTGTGGTGTGTGTCGTCGCGCGCGCGCAGATTTGGACTTAAGGGCTGGGCAAAGGTTAAGTGATATATGTTCCTTGCTCTCACATTGATCAATAGACGGTGTGGGCGGTAAAACTCCAGATTTTTCCTTACAAAGGCTAAATTAAAAAATATCATGGAATAAAAAAGTTATTTCGGTTTATAAAATAAAAAAAATAACAAGTTAAAAATAACTTTTGTAATAAAAATTTTAAAGTATCACGAGCGTGTGAGTAGAAAAAAAAATAAAAATATCTCTTTGAGAAACGTAAAGTAATATTTTATGGGTAGTTTGGCGTGTAGTATGAGTTCGTGGTGGGGGGTCGTTTGTGAAGATATTGATGGGAGTGTGATGAGAATGGAGGGAGGTGTTGTGATGGTAGTGTAGCGGTAAAAGGTAAGGAATAGAATTCTAAATCTATAGATTAGATCGAATGGGTCGTTGGTGATGCGTATATGTTCCCACCGCCGAGAGTGGGCTCAAATACATTTTGTTCCAAGTCGTTCATTTTTTCCCTTACTAATATCATTTATTTTCTTTTGTGTACACATAGTCCATTAAGCCTGGCTTCGTTCATTGTATTTCTAAGCCAAGTCCATACTCTTCGCAGGAGTGCGAAAAACCTGTCAATTGTACTTGTTAATTGAACACGGTAAGCACCAGTGCAATAATAGGCAGGTTTTTTAGGTTGAGGAAAAAAAAGGGTCGGCTTCTTTAAACATTTCAGTAAGTTCCAAATCTTTCAAACTTTTTTTAGCCATTTTTTTTATCCAAGTCACAACGTATGTCATAAGTCAGTTTCGGTATGATCTTGTTGATATAAAGAATCATAAAACTCTGAAAAGCATTTTTACCTTTCTCACGCAGGAACTGCCTACTTGGGGAGCATCTTAACAGAAACGGAAACTGACGATGAAAAAAGATGATATGCTGGCCACGAATTGTTTTCTGAAAAAAACTAATCTCTTCGCCCTCCTTTTTTCGTCTAATAATAAGGCACAAGTACAGAACGTTTTCAATATTCAGCAGAAGTTTCAAAAGGAAGGATAATTTGCTTTATATTGTTGCGGATTATACTTTCTAGGTGGGTGGTACTGTTTCTACTAAGATTACTCCGCTTAGCTGATAACATTGTTCGGGATAAGAGCTGATCAGCAATTATTTGATCAGGAGTTTTGCAGTGGTCTTTGACAACTTTCATAATTCTTTGGACATGATCAGAGCACTGCATAAGGTCAATATTTTTTTTTGATAATCGTTTTCCACTGGTTGAACTAAAGCAAAAATATTTGGCTATTAAGAAGAGGTAATAATGAAATTGCGGTCTTGTTGCCGAATAGTAAAATAGAAAAGCTGTTTTTCTTGTTTGATGTTTGCCTTCCTTTTGCAATTTTTTTTTCTAACCCTTCAAACGATTTTTATCAAACATATTTGTATTGGAAAATAGCATAATATCTTATGATATTATTATTGACGTCAACGGGTTTCACAAACGTTTGGCAATTTGGGAATAGTATTTTCTCTATAGGGTGGAGTCATCTGAAAAAAGTTTGTCTTTTTATTGTGGCAATAGTATTTCGGATTTCCGGAAAATAATGTTTAGGTCATGTATGACCAAATTAAGGCGAAATGGGGTACCTTTACATAGTGAAAACATAATCCGTTTTTATTTTCCCGCAGTTTCTTTTGAACTCCATGTTCTTTCCTTGCCATTGCCGCGCAACCGTCGTACCCTGACCAACGCATAGATCTCGGATCCAAACCTTCTTTCTTTCTATACAACACAAATCAAATCGTTTGTGGGCAATGGGCGCTTTATACTATTGCAATATTCCTTCAAAGGAACTTCATATATACCCCAGAAATTCTTCTCGAACAGTCACTTTTTCACGATTTAAAAACCTTAATCCTCTAGATACTATTATAGATAATATATATAGGTTATAGATAATCCTGTAGACATTGCCTGACAAATCGGCAGTTTCATCGGTCAATATGTGAATAATGACAATCAAATTTTTTTTTTTTATATTTTTGTTGCATCCTCTGATCAATCACTGTTTTTTTATGATATAATTTCCATTCACCAAATTATAGTTCATTTCTGACCGTAATCATCGGTAAAACTTCCGTGGCATGTCTTCTGCCATTGAATATCTTCTTTCAATTCCACATCACCACTTTCTATTCGAGTTTAATCAGGTCTTCAAAAATTCCCTCATCAGGCCCATACACCTCTTAAAGTAAGCCATAGTTCCGCAAAAATTATGCGTTTCAAATTGCCTGCTTAAAAATTTCTTTTTATTTTCTGCAATGTTTTTTAATGTGCTTTTGCGTGTGGCAGGACTGAATATCAACAAGTACGAACTTCTGGTGATTGATTTAAAGCAAGATCTTAAGCAGCGCCAAATGCTATCGGCATTACTGCAGAGTTCTAGCGGAGAATACTGTCAGAAGAAGCTACGCTGTGTATAAAAAGCACACAGGCTTAGTTAGACTTCAAGCCATATATTGGAAAACGAAAACCACAATTAAAACTCTTAGAAAAAATGTGTTTAAATATCATTAGTAAATTAGTAATTATAACTACTTCTGAATTATTAATTTTCTATTCGATTGATAGTATACTTTTTTTTCGGGGGTTTTTTTCTGTTTATATGGTAATAAACCCTTTACTAATAAACCCTTAAAACGTGTCGATATGGCAAACACATATAAGGTATTTATCATTTCACCAAGATTAGGGAGTGCAGGACAAGAATATTCCCCCCTTTCCCCTGCATACGCCCATGTTCTAAATAAAAATACTGGTTTATTGTATTGAATATATATATTAAATCTTATATATTATATATATATATATTCGTACTAAATTAATATAAATATAGGTTATTTAGTATAACTTTTTACTATAATATAAGGATACGTGCACCTCCTCCTATATATATATAAACAATAGTGTGCAGTGTGAGTGATCTCACATAGGGCAAACTATCATAGCTCAAAATGCGAGTCTATTGGTCATTGACTCAGTTTTACACGGGCTCCATCAGAGAAGGATAAAGAATGAGGGAGAATTCAAACCAGCTTGAGAATTTACAGGCAATGTTCATAGTATAATCGTACAGTGTTGTTATACTTATTGTGTTATGTACTCGTTGTCCCTGTAATATTATGTGATATATTTTAAGCCTTTATACGTTGTTAAATAATTTCCTATGCTATTATAATACTTATTAAGGCAGTCTCATATACATATATCAAAAAATATATTATAATATATACGCTTAAAAAACTATTTAAATACGTAGCCTTATATTTGTAATATTGGAAAAATAAACCGCTCGAGGCCCGAAGTGTCGGGCCGCTGTGAAAAGTGACTAAGCAGAAATATAGCGAGGTTACTGTCACATAACGTATATATAACTATATATTATTTATATTGTATATATATATATATATATAATATTAATATATTAAATATATTATATATATATTATATTTATATTATATATATATTATATATATTTATATATTATTTATGTAATTTATGTATATTAATAATTATATATATATTTAATATTATTATTATATATATTTATATATATATTATATATATATATATTTTATTTTAATTTATATATAATATTTAATATTATATTATAATATATATTAAATTATATATTATATAATTATATAAATTGATATATTTATTATTATATAGTATATATATAATTATATAATATTATTATATAATTAATATATGATTATTATATTATATTAGATATATTATATTATATATTATATATTTTTTATCTATATTATTAATATTATATATATTATATTTCTTCTTTATACCCTATCCTTTCCATTTCCTATTACTTTATTGTATATATATTTTCTTTTTTTTCGTGCTGCGGGCGGTATATATATATATATATATATATATATATATTATATATATCATATATATATATTTATATATATATATATATAATATATATTATAAATATATATATATATATATGATTTTTAGAGATTTACAACCAGTTATTATTCTAGTCAAATCCTGACTTTGATTTGTATGAAATGATTCGTCTATGACATCATGCATCTATGAGTCCATTTTCTAAACATCGGTAGGCCACATTTATTTTTTTCACATTTGATATTCAAATATCATTTCCTGTTGTATTGCGGTAAATAAGAATATGCGGACTCTTATTTTGGGTTTAAAGTTTTATTTTTGTCTGTTAAGTTAAATAAGTTTATCAGTTTTATTTTTACATTGTATATTTTGTTCATGTTTTATTATTTTAAAATATTTTTTCTACATTTTTTAATTGTCTTCGTACCCAATTTATTAATATACTTTTATATTATGGCTCAGTGTCTCAACTAGCTATATAAGATTAACTTTCTATGTTTAAAATTATGCCTTCAAATTTGTTTTATTTTATTTTTTTTATCTATAAATCAAATGATTACAACATTTTAGTTTTGTTTTAATTAATTTCTTATATATTTAAAATTTTTTTGAACAAAATTTTTTAAATTTTATTATAAAAAACTTTGGATTTTTAAAATTTATTTTTAAAATTTTTATTTTTACAATTTTATATATTATTTTTAATTTTACTCAAAATTTAATGTATACTAAATTTCTTTTTAATTATATATAAAAATATATATTTTATTGAGCCTAAAACAGTAAATCAGTATTGCAAGCACCATACCCCATCCCCCTCCCCTTCACACCCATCCATGCTCTGTTGCTTTACTGCTTACATCGTATGTGGACATGTATTTTGTATTAACACCACCATAAAAAATAAATTTTTTTTTGTTGTTAAAACACATTTAATATAAAATAACATTACATAAAATAAGTTCCTTTCTTGTTCATCTAATATAAAAATTTATTTAAAAATTAATGTTCAACAAGTATCTGTCATTCTAAAAAAGTTTTATAACATAAAAAATCAGTGCTTCAATTATACTTGTATTTATAACCTTCATAGTTATTTAAAATCTTCTTTCAAGATTTCTAAATTCTTAAAATTAAACCTAACTCAATCTTAGATTTTCAAAATATTTCTGATCAAAAATTTTTTTTATATTATTATATAATTGTGTTAAATTATAGAAAGGATGATAAAGAACCTACTTGATCCCTCCCTTTAGCATATATTTTGAGAAGATTTTAAATCTGATAACTCTTAAATATGCATTATTACAAACATTGCTGCAATAATAATGTGTAATTACTCTCTTAGGTCTTATCACGATTTAAGCTCATCCCTTTTCAGAAAAACAATAAACAATACCAAACATCCTCTCAAAAATAATTTCAATATTTACGTACCTTGTCATAACATGATGCAATTTTGTTCTCATTACTCAATATATCATATATTACTTACCCTATTCTTCTTCTCTTTCTTATTTATTATATCCTTATATATATATATATCTATATAATATCTTTATTATTTATCTTTCTATTTATCTATATATCATATTTATATTATATACTCGTATATATATTTATCATGTATATATCCATTATTATAGTTTTATTAAGATCTGTTTATTCTTCTTATTTATTTATATATTTGTGCTAGTTAAGTAGACAAACTTGTGAAATTTAGCACAGCGCATGTAGCGCTAGTATGGCAACATCACATACACTTAGTGTTGAGTTGCATATAAACTGAATCGGCCTCAACGAATCATTCTTACTCAAAAACTCTTAGGAACAACATTGTAACAAGTATTCGCTAGATATTGCAATATCTTGAAAATTTCTTATACCAATTCAGATGAGAATTGTTCGATCATAGAGAAGTACCACTTATATCTTGAGCATTGCCATTGCTTCTGTTGACACCACTGCTGTGTGAGTCGCTCCTAACTCGCGAAACACTACTGTTGCTGCCATGAATGCGTTCCAGACTTCCACGACCAGAAAATGACCAGAAAATGACGCATCCTGTGAAAGGGTGGAAGAATGGTAAACCAACTGACTTCTCAGGTCCCAGACATTTCGCTATTTCGTTCGCAGATATGAATGAAAAGTTCTTCCCAACTCCAAACGCGATCCGTATTTGACATATTTCCAGGGAACATGCTAACGATACTGCAAGAATCAGCACGTCAGAATCAATTGTTTAAATCATGAGGCTTCTTTGACCTTTACTGGTACAATCTGCAGCATGGACAAATATGCTGCTGTCCGCTTCCTCGTGTAAGCAAGGTTGAAGACTGAAAATATATTTGCAAAGAGGAGAGCTCTTGACGTGTTGACCATCGGTTACAACTACGTTTTTACTTTCAAGGCTGTTATTTGCTGCCTCGTGCGTGAGATAAGAAAAAAGTTCAATCTTAGTGCTGTTGTCACCCAGAAATGATTGCCAGTTTGGGAGCACACGTTTTCCTACTAATTTTCCACGAAACTTCCTTGCTGATGCCTTCAGGCTTTCACCACAGTAGCCGTCCCATATTACGTCGATCCTTTGGACTTTATTGAGCTGTCCTGTAACGTATGGAATGAACACTAGTTTACTGTATTCTGAAAAAGTTTTTGGAAGTACCTGGCTTTAGCATCTGAACAATAGCTACTCCATCAAGAATTACAAACGATACGTGTGGCAGATCGGACGATACGCAATCGTCATTTATAAAACTTTGGAGCACGTCTGACTTTGTGCACGTTCGCATTCTTCCTCCATCTGCCAGAGATGGAGGTTGGCTCTGAGTTTTATGGCTGAAGATATTACCTACTTCACTTTCTCGACTCTGACATGCAATGTATATATAACTTTGAAAAAGCTGTGTCCCACAACGTGGTCGTCTGTGCTACGCTTATTTCATACAATATAATAATATATAAATATTTGATCAATATCCAGCATGATAAGCCGCCCATGATATGTTCTCATAACATTTTTACTGCCATTTTTGTTTAACTATGTTTATTTTAACGCTATGCACGCCTAAGACCTTTTTTCATCTTAATCTTGTTCCCAGTTTTCAAACGCTAGTGACGTCTCCTTCATTCGTTCTAGTAATCTAACTTCTACTCCTCAGGCTACTGAATGTTAGTATTTTTTCATCTAAAGCTGATACATGTACTCCTAGTTTGTGTTTATAAAAGATTGCTGTTTTCTCCTTTCTCTTTCTTTCTTCTTTACCTTTCTTGGTTTTCCGCCTTCTCTCTCCTCTGCTAATATCATTCTAATATTTCAATTTTCCCATTTCCTAATGAGATATAATTCATGATTTATTTGGGTGTTGAAACAATGAGATCACTGTTCCGTGCAGTGATTTCAGTGGACGTGTGTTTTGACGTATGGGTTATTGTTTGAACGCTGTCAGTGATATAAAAGTGTGCCGAATATACGTCGCCTGGCGTACATTTTCCATAGGACACACAGAACTCTTCTTCATGAAAACGTTTCTCGACACATTACGGTTTCCAAGCTTGTCCAGTGCAGTCTATGTCTTATTGCACTCGCCTTCATCGCTCATGACTAATATTGCTTAATCTACTAGTCATACACTTTTTATTCTCTATCCAATGTCCTTCTTGCGAGTATCCTGTCTGGTTTATGGATCTTTACTAATTCCTTTATGTGTATATATGGACTAGGTAGTTGGTGTTTTTGGCTCTTTTTGTGTCGAACCGCAAAGATCCACGTCTTTGTGTGTTTCACGCTGTCTTATAGTATTGATTAATAAGCAGAACTCGTGCGACCAGACCAACACTGCTGAATTTTAAAAGTTAATGATTTACTAATTGTGTGTTAATATATAATGAACCCATCAGTTACCATCCTCACAAATGATAACAGCGTGTTAATTGGAGACCATTATCTCTATCCTGACCATCTTAGCTTGGAAAGTTCCATTTGAACTGAAGCTTTTAATCTCGAATATAATCACGGGACTATGTAGCCTGCTCGCGCAGACATATTGCATCTGTTGAGTGTATTTAGTACTAATTTCACATGTGCTTTGAAGTGCTTGATCGACACTTCTTCAAATGATTTAGCAATAGCATCGCGACCTTCTCAGAAAAAGCATATTAATCTGGTTGCATGAGCTAGAAGCTTTCTCCTTCACTCTTGTCGAATGTACCCTTGATTGTCTGTTCGCAAACATTTCGCGTGTAGTCTTTCACAGGATTAAACTTGACATAGTCTGATGCTTGCAAAAGCAACCAGAGGAATTACCCATTGATATGTGATGGATTCATCCTGTGCTGCTTCTCTCAATATAAGTTTTCATTGCGCAAAATTCGCATACCTCGCATACATTATTACTCATCCACATGTTTGTTCTTGTTTCTTTGACTGAACGGTATGTCTATAACTATATACAGTGTGTACTAAAGGCTAGTATATTAATGGTTTACATTTTCTCGCTTCGATGTGCTAATCAATATCTCCACTTTAGTTGCTGCAAGCTAGACTCGTTTAGTTATATATCGTAAGATAATTACAATCTTTTGATTATTATTTTAGATTTTCCAAAAAAGCATTCTTACGTCCTCTCAAGATATGAAAAGAAGCTAAGAGTTCAGCCGAGAGTAGCAGTGCGGTGACACTGGTTAGACTTTGTGTGTAAAATTAGGTGTCATATACCAAGGTTCGGCTTGAGTTAAGTTTGGCTCTCACTCACCTCTCCTGGATCTTGGTGCATAATGATAAGTCACCACGATAAGTCGAATGGGCTCGCTTTCTTCCTTTACCGCACTTGTTTCAAATCGCGCCCAGAGGTTCTTTCTCAGATCTTTTCACTTGAAATATGGCAGCTTTCTCAACTCCCGTGTCTTTTGTTCTATGTTCGCCAACTGGGTATTCTTGTTTAGTTTAGTTTTTGATTATATTGCCTCGACACCTTTATTTCAAACGCATGACCAAACAAGGATCTGTTTCTTGGGTCCCCAATTATTTAATGTATTTTCTACGTCGCTACCTTCAGTCTGAGTCTCAAGACTTCAATGTTCTATTAGTATTTTGCTTTATCAAAACGCCTCTAATTCTTCTGCTAAGTGTTATCTATTAACACTATAATTCTCTTAATCGCATTTTCTTGACTATATTTCACCTGACTGAGTATAAGTCAGCTTTCGTTGAATCATCGTTTGGCAAATGGACTATTACATACAGAATCCCACTGTTGTGGGAAAGTAGTGCCTATTTGTTTAGTAGGAGGATGGAGTTGATACCCCTGCTTCTGGCAATTTTACGTATTGTATCTTCTCGACTCAAATTTATGGTTATTTATGCAAAATGCTAACTAGATATTAAATTTATATCCAATGCACTTACGCATAAAGCCTCAAATTTTCTTCAACAGACACACCTGCAATAAAAAAAAAAACTTCTAATTCAGTCAAGTATAATCCGAACTCAATATTATAGTAACCGTAAATAAACCTAAGAATTTTAAGCTCTTATTTACACATATTATGTATGATTTATAAACAGAAACAGTCTATTATTTATTAGAATCCGCCGTTTCCGATTATGAAAGAATGAACCAATTTGAATTAATATTTTGGGTATGAGTACTACCATTTATGCACATGGATGTTATCCCAGCTTCGGCACTATTAGACGCAAGTGGATCTAATTATAGTATGTATATATATATATAATATATGATTATATAATTTTTGAATAGATTATCTATAATATATATATATATATGCAACAATGAATATGATTACCAAATAGATGACTCAGTTATCAATTAGTCAAGTGAAGATATGTATATATAAGATATATATAATATATATAAAGTTAAAGGTAAAATGAGAATTCAGTATATAGACGATTAATTTTTGATGTTTATCTAACTTTATGTGCTGTATTTACTGATCAAGAAGTTTAATGCACGAAATTATATGGCTATGCCGCTCCCAACTATTTACAGAGTATGAATTATTCAGTTTATTCATAATTTGATTTGTTTATTACTAGAAGCAATCTTCCTGCAAAGGACCGCACTACGTTGATAGTTATTATATAGAAGTAATGCTAAAAATATATAAGCTTATATTAACGTTAATTATTGTCACTCACTATATACAGTAAAACTTCTAGTATAAATATTAAAGCAAATATATTTTAATTAAATTACCTATTATACTAATTTATATAACATTTATATAATAGATTTTACTTAAATTATTATACTTCTTAGTGTATATAATTTAGTAATATTAATAATCATATTAATATAATTATACTATATATATTACATGATATTTCTGATATTTAACTAAAAATTACTGCCATTACCTAAATAAGTTAGTAGTGTGAGTATAATATATATAATATATACAAATTTAAAATAAAATATTGAGATAAGATTATATAAATATTAAAGGGTAACAAATTGAATATATTAATAATACTCAGATATATATAATAATTTATGATAGTATAGTATATAGTATATAATATATATAGTAGCAGGTATTGTATATATTATTCCAACTACTATCATATATATAGTATACTATAGAATTACAATATATATATTATTACTACATAGCCTCTTAAAACTAAAGGATATAAATAGAAATAATAAAAATAGATTCTATTTCAATATAAAAATAAATAATTTTTTATATAATCTAGATTTACAGTCATAAGTTTACTATATTTATATATATATTGATATTTCTATTATAATAATTATGTCATAATCATAACATAGTATATAATATATATTATATAAGTATATTATGATAGTTGCATAATACTAATATGTATAACATTTCAAACCAATTGATTAGCAAAGGAATTCTTCATTACGATTGTGGAATGAGATATCATATATTAGATATATAGAAATATAATAGTGTTATATGGATTAAGTTATATCTATACTCATAATATATTAGTATTAATTAGTGATAATAATATATAACTCAGCTTAAACAACCGTTAACAAAAAATCTATTATTATCCATTATATTCCAATTCTAAAGAAAAGGTTTAAGGTTATAGACACGTTAAGAAGGAATTTAGTTCTCTCGGAGAGTCAACTTATACTGTATCATTATCTAAACGATATTACCTGATTAGCTTGTAAGGTGATTATCGACATTCAAGAGGAATCCTATTAGATCTTGTAAAATAGGTTATAAGGAGTACACTTCTAAAGTGCGTTCAGCTCTTTCGAGCAATATATATAGTTGCAACGTTTATAAGATTTATCCCCTTGAGGTAAATTTTACGCAATATTTAAGCGTATGTAGGTCTCCTAGTCTCTTTAAGGTCGGTGTTCGCATTATCCACTATATCTTAATGTTAATACTAATAACAGCTTTTTGATTTCACGATTGGAGGGGTATTTCTAACTTCTTAGCCGTGACATCATCGATACACTAATCATAATATTTGTATTTAAACCTCTATATTTTTATGCATTAGAAAAAAAAAAAATCCAAATTAGAGGGTCTCGATTCTGTTTGTTTTT
>JABUQX010097827.1:0-11000 GCA_015478945.1 Trachelipus rathkii | reverse complement strand
ATATATATATATAATATATATTATATATATATATATATATTTAATATATATATATTATTATATAATATATTATATATAGTTATTATTATATATATATACTATTATATATATATTATGAGCGCCATGTGATAGACTGAACAGATTCGATTTCCTTCCGTTGGTTGCCAGATCTTACAAATTTGACCTTCCGACTGTCCTTTTTTGCTAAAGAAAATATTTTTCTTTGCGCGGTGCTCATTATCTATTAATATATATATATTTTTTTTTTTTTTTTTTCTTTCTAATGGTCATCACCAACGTCACGGGCAAAGGCCCTATTCACGGAGGGGTGTTAAAAATCAACAAAAATTTAACTAACACAAATTAGGCAGATGAGCACAGACGCGGGCTTTAAAGTGTGGAGATTAAATTGAGTAGGAACACAGAAGATGGCAGAGAATTCCACAGAAACAGGAGGTGTGGCAGGAAAGAAGGAGCACCGCAGCGAACTAGTTTTGAGTTACTAATTTGCTAATATCAATTCATGTGCCGACACAGCACCCCATGTGCTACGAGGGGGTCTTAAAGGGAGGAGGTGGCACGCGAGTGGAAAGCTCCTCGAGCACTTGCCGCTACGCTACCTATAGAAAAGAGATAAAGCGCCAACATCACGCACGCAAAGATAGGGGTCAGTGAACTAGAAAAGAAACAGGACAGTGATAGTCTTTTTGCCTTTGACCTCGACCCGTATCAAAGCCGGGTGAAACCTGAGGCCCCCAGATATGAGAGCGTTACTCCATACAAGGGCGGATTTGACCCCCTTGTATATAACTGGAGTAACTGTGAAAAGGAAAAAAGTCTCGCAGTCTAAACAGGAACTCCCAGCTTCTTTGAGGCCGCCTTTAGCAACCGTTGTGATGTGAGGTTATCACAGGACATTTTTTGTTTATGTTAAGGCCAAGGATGTTTATATTGGAAACAGGAGAGACGAGAGAACCGTTGAAAGATATAGGAAAGTTAGAAGGTGTTTAGAGAGGGAGATTTGTAGAAGTTGAGTTATTAAAGAATTGAATTTCACAAGGTTCAGCGACCCCACCCGGAAATTCTATCCAGATCAGCGAGGTAATAGAATCGGAAAGATTAAGACGGGAGGCAAATTTCTAGAATTAAAAGAAGGAGCAGAATTGAAATGAGTTGAAGATGAAGGGTCGAGTCATCGGCATGTGAAAAGAGTTAGATGGGCAGTTGAGAAGATCATTTAATGAAAAGTAGGAACTAAGGTGGGAGATAAGACAGAACCTGGAGGAACACCACTATTGACGAAAAGAAGAGAAGTCTCCCAATCAACAACAGCCGATTTATGAGCGATTTGAAAGAAAACTAGACATAAGTAGCCTAAGCAAGGAGGAAACTCCAAAGGAGGGGAGCTTTGGGGAGCAGTGACGCATTGCCGATACCCGTCAAATAGCTTTTGGATATGTCAAGCGCCACCACGAAGTCTGCCCGTAGTTCCTAAGGCGGAACACCATAAATCAGTAGATAGGAAAGTATATCGCAGTAGACCTCGAGCGCCGCCGTACTAACTGGCGATCGGAAAGAAGTTAATGAGATTCCAGATGATCTTAAGGAGTGAGAGTTCGAGAAGAGTTTCAAGATCTTAGATTAGAATACAGGTGAGAGCTTAGGGCGATAGTTAAAGGATCAGAGCGGCTTCCTTTTTTCGGAATAGGTTGGGAATGTGCGTGTCTTCCAACACTGAGGGAAAAGTGTTAGTATTGAGACATTAGAGAATATAGATTGAACGGGGGCAGGGGATAGTACGGAAGCCACTCCTCAAAACACTTGGGGAGGTAATGCCATCCGAGGCCACCCGCCTCTTGACTTCACGAGATTTCAGGAGCCCATGCCACCCGATTGAATTGTACATCACAGGCAAAGGACTATTGGCACCTGAGAGGGATGAGGAGGATGAGGAATTGCACAGAATGTGCCCGAGGTTGAGTTAGAGGAAATAGCGAGGCCGTATAGAGAATTGCCTTATTCAGTTGTGAGTAGAATTAGCAAGTTCAGAACCTATCAGAGCGAATAGGAGGAGGAAAGACGATTTTACAGAAGTTGTTAGAGGAGTTTTTGGCAATGAAGATTCCAGAAAGATTTGTCAGTAGGAGAACCAAGGAGGTTAGCGCACTTCGTTTGATTTGAAAGCCCGCTTTGCTCGTCGTTGAGTATCCCTGCAACGATTTTCTGCAGAATTGAAAATTAGCAAGAGTGATAGGGAAAGAGATTTATTCCACTCCCGATACGGCTCCGGTCTGTCTCTAGCCTGAGATGGCCAGAGAACAAGCCGATACGAACCACCTCGGATTATGAGAGAGAGAAGATTTAGTCGAAGAAGGAATGAACCTCTCATCCCGGTCAACGATTACAGCTCCCACCCTTATCGGCAGGATAGTTCTCAAAGCGTTCACCGAGCACAAGCAGTCATTCCATTTAGTTAGCGAAGCAAACGCAGGCCCCCCAATCTGCCCGATCAAAGTAAGTGCCAGAAAAACGCGTGGGGCAGGATGGAGCTTTTGGAGAGTAATTTTTTAATTAAAATTAATTGAGATTAAGTGCAGATCCTAAAGATTAGGAGCGAAAGTGGTGATAAAGAGAGAAGGACTAGTGGTGAAACATAGGTCAGTGTGTTCAAGAATTGGTGGGACGATCCGGAATGTGTGTGGGTTCTTTAATAGTTGCTCCAGATCGTTGAGATTTGAATGATTCGGGCCTCCTCCCCACTTAAATCAGTATAGAGGGACCCCACATTCTCTCTCAGTGGTTTGTGGTTACATTGGACAATCCCCTAAATAGTGGACCTCAATATTTGGATGAGAAGAATATTAACAGAATTGTATTATATATATATTTAGTATATATATATATATATATATATATATATATTACTATATATTAATATATATATATTATTATATATTATATATATTTATATTTTATATATTATATATATAATATATTATTATATATATAATTTAACTGTCCGAGCCTATATTAAATTTTATCAGTAGCATAATAAGGAGTCGAAGGTAGAAATTTGGGTAAGATTTTTGCAACCAAGACGTCGCTTGGAATTGGTCCAATTATAATTAATTATATATATATATATATATTATAATATACTAATTATATAATATAATTTATATATTATATACTCTAATATCTGTCTAAATATATCCCCAAAATCATAGCTATAAATAATATATTACAAAAAATCTGTGTCTACCTAAGCCCAACTGTTATTCTAACCTAATGCATTATGGAAGCCCCCTAGTAGGACCTAACCTAATGGATCTTGCTTTAGCCCCCCCAGTACACCTAATCCTAATGGATTTTTGTTAGCCAATAAGTAGTCACCTATCCTATGATTTTTGTCTGGCCAGACGTCACGCCCTAAGCTAATATTAATGACTATATCTAAAGCCTTGGAAAGATATACTAAAGATTATATATAGGTATATAATATTATATATATATATGTACTATATATATATAAATATATACTATAATATATTTATATATATTATATATTATTATATAATCGGATTAAAATTTTTAAAATGAATTCTATTAATTAAAAATACCTAATTTTAAACCACAGGTTTACTCTAGTTTAAACATATTTTTACCTGCATGTGATCCTGTGAATGCCACCCGAGTTGTGTGGTGCCCACTTTCAGTGTCTTTAAAGTGCAAAGAATGATTGACCACATTACAAACAGGGTTTTTTAACGTAAAATAATAAATTAATCTTAAACTTTTATTAAAAGGCAGGCGAGAGTTATAAAATAAATACCCTTCAAGACACATTGTAAATCACTTTCGACAATTACTTTTAGGACTCGTGAAATAAAAATTAAAATTTTTATTATAAATACTAAATTCCTTATCGCAAACACAAGTTTTAGAATCTAAAATTAACACATCCATTTCCAATAAAGGTCAAATAAGAACTGCTTAAAAAATTGTCTTAATAATATGTCTTAACTTATATAATAAAAAGGACAAATTCTAATAAAAGGGACAAATTCTGGCAACCTCGAATTTAAGTCCAAATCTGTCAGTCTATCTAATATTTAGCGGAACCTGGTAGGTTATATATTATATATATTATTATAATATTATAAATTTAATAATATAAATAAATAAATATATAAATTATCTATATTAATAACTAAAATATAAAATAAATTAAATCAAGAATAAAAATTAATTAATAAACTAAAAATATTCGAAATTAGTATAAATATTAATTACCTATACTAGGAATATATATAATATATAATATTAACTAGGTACTGTATTCTAAATATATATATTATAATAGTAATATATATACAGTTATAATATATATACCTATCTAATATGATATAAATATTATATATCGTAAGTATATATATATATATCTATACATATATTATCTATATTTTCTATTTATATTTCTATTAAAAAATATGAATATATATATATTTCACCATATATATATTTATATATTATAATATTACCCCTCAAGTATAGTATTTAGAGCATCTTTATATATACTTAATAATTATATATATATAATATATATATATATTATATACAACAATACATACTAATATATTATAGAATATATACTATATATATATACGTATATTAATATAATATATATATTGATATATGGTAGTAAACATTAATATTATATATATAGTATATATATATATTATATATGATATTACTAGGGGGTACGATTTACAAGGAAGATATCGATTTACGGATTATCGGCATTTATAAAAATATAAATTGTCTTCAATACTATCGGTTAAAAAATATCGATATATTGGTTTAAAAATTATCGCGCATATGCTCTCCTTACTTTTACTTTGTATACCCCCTCTCCTCTCCTATGAGAAACGGGAGATCTCGAGGTATTGTGCCACCACCACAGCAGTCCGGCCCTACAAATCCATCAATGAAAGTATGTCAAAGTTACGTCTGATGTCTGTCTTGTCCGAGCAGTTTAGTAAGAGGTGTTCTGTGTCGTCGTTTGTTTGGGAAGGGTATCTTTGACAGTAAGATGAAGGAGCGTTATCATATCTATGTTTAATTCTTGAAGGGAAGAAAGTTGCCCAGAGCAAAGACGGGAGAGCATTACTCTGGTTTGACGATCCAAGCCCTCTTCTGTGGGAGATATTTCGTGGAGAGGGGCGTTTGAAATACGGTGTTGATTGGATATTCAGGAGAATCGCTCTTTGTAGTTTTAATTTGAGTGATGATTTGTGTTGATAATTAGACGGTATCTGGGGCTGGGTGATGGAAGCCCCGTATGTGAAATATATGTATAAAATAGTACATGGCCGGTATAATTTTTTTATTTCATGGTGCCAGGAGTTGCTGGAGTGTTTGGTGCAGGGGGTTGTCGTTTAAGAGTGTTCTGCAGTAAAATTGGCAGCCCATCTTGTCGAGATTGGTCTTTATTGGAAAGATTTTTGTTTCTCTTTGCAAGTTATATATATATATATATATATATATATTATATATATATTATATATTATATACTATATATAATAATATATAAAACTTATATAAGTATATATTATAATATATTGTATAAATATATATATTATATATATTATATATATATTATATATATTATATATATATATATATATAATAATATAATATTATGTATTATATATATATTATATATAAAATATATATATATATTAGGTTTATGTTATATATATTATATATTATATAATATAATTATATTAAATAATAATATACTCCTATAAAAATATATAAATATATATATATATAATCAGTATATATAACGTAGTAGTATTATAATTATATATATAAATAATATATAATATAATAATAATATATATAAATATATATTATATTATTAATATATAGTACAATGGTAAACTATATAGTATAATGGAACAAATAATATAATAATTAGTAACTATATTTAAATTATATAATATCAATTATAATATATATATATATCTTATAAAATTATTATATATATATATTATTTATATATATATATTACTATATATATATATATAATATATTATATATATATATTATTAAATAAAGATACACGCTTTGTTGGTTTGGTTATAAATTTAACAATAAGACCCCTTGCGGAAAGTGCATCCTCAAATCAATTCCGACTTCAGAATATTCGAAATTCATTATTTGAATTTATAAATGATCTCATTTAAGCGAGGGAAAGGAATGCGATGCAGGGATCTTTAGAAGTATCGTGAACCTTGTTTTCATCCCTCTCTTCAGACTCCTATTTAGTATATATGCGATCTTCTTCTTCAGTCTAATATTATATAAATTTATTTTTTACTAAATATATTATAATGTGAAAATTCCATCCCTATTTATGAGTAAAAAGTCCGAGAAAATTAAATATATAGGTCAAGCATCTGGTAATAATTAGGAATTGAGGTGAGGCTTCGTGATGTTGCAATTATTTAGCATCGTTCAATTTACTTTGGCACAGACTACGAATAAATTCATTTTGGGTAATTTGCTATCACCAAAATTTTCTGTTAACTCTGATTTCTCCCATTTTTAGATATCTCTGGGTGTGTTCCATTAGTCTCCCAGCCCTCCAAATTCACTGTCTTCTCTCTTCAATATTGGCTGAAAGTAAATAATATATATAATATATATATATATTATTTATTCTCACTTATATATATATGTATACTATATATATCAGTTATATATATGTATATATTATATATATATATATTCTGTATTAATATTATATTATTATATATAATATAATATATATATATATATATATATATACTTTGTTGCCCCCGGCTTCCCTCCTACGAGAAACGGGCTACCTCGAGATATTGAGTAACCACATTAGGCTGAGCCCAGAGATCAGTTAGAAAAAAGGTGGTCAAGTCGTGTCTGATGTCCATCAGGACACGGCAGTCTATTTTTTGATTCTAAATTTGTATTGTTGAAGGGATTGATGGTGCCCAGAGCAGAGACGGGAGAGTTTGATGGTCCAAAGTTTGTTCCCTATGGGATATTTCGGATGGACATGTTTTGACGTGTGGTGTTATTTGGATACGCGGAAATAATTTTGTGTTAATTGTGTGTGAATACGTTTAATAATGTGAGTTTGTGGAGGTTGGGGAAGAGTGCTGTAAATGTTATAATTGTATAATGCTGGTGTGATTTTTTTTCCTTCTAGGTGCAGTAGATTGTTGCAATGTTAGATGCAGGGGTGATTTATTGATAGTGATTTACGGTAAAATTGACAGCCTATCGGGTCAAGATGGACATTTAAAGAGAGATTACTTGTTCCAGCTAGTAGATGATGGATGAGTGTGTGTGGTGGGAAGGCTGTCTGTTATTATACTAAGAGTTTTATTTTGCACAGTTTCTAATTTGTAAATATTGGATTGTGATATTGTGGGAGGCCAAGCAGGTGATGCATAATTTAGGAGGTATGGATGTGTTGTTTGATGTATTGATGTATTGTTTGGTATTTGTTGTATTGAGAGCTTCGTTTTACTGGCCAAAGTTTGTACCAGTTAGTGTTTTCAGTGCATTTAATTTATGTGCGACTCTTGAAGTGACATTGTTGATGTGAGGGAGACGTATTAAAGGTTAAACATAGGATGGTGGATTGTTTATTTAGAGTGAGTCTTATGTTTGATAGGAATATTGCTGGGTGGATGTTAGATTCTCTTGTCTGGGGTGAGTAGGGTAATAGTGGAATTTTGAGGTAATGGAATCATTCTGTTAGTTGTTAGCCATTGCTCTAATTGGTTTATGCACTGTTATAACTCCGTGCATGCTATTTTTTATAGAAAGACTTTGAGCTGTGATTGTTAGATCATCAGCATAGCTATAAATTATTATGGAAGGGGAAGCAGAATGAGGTTGGTTGCGCATATAAAGGCTAAAGAGTGTAGGTGAAAGAAATGCTCCCTGGGGGACTCGATTAAATAATTTGTAAGAACTGGAGGAGTGGTGTCCTTGGACGACTCTAGCTGTGAGACCGGAAAATTTGTTTTTTTTTTTTTTTTTTTTTTTTTTGTCTTTGATGTTTGTGTTTGTTTAAGATTTTGTCTGTTAAAAAGTGAAGGGGAACTGTATTGAATGTCTTGTTGATCTGTTGCTACAAAAAGAGAACGTCGAGGTGGGAGGTGGGAGGTGGGGTTTGGTTGAAACCTGTGAGAATGTGTTGGGTAAAATCAGTTAGGAGTGTGGTAGTAGAGAGCTATTGTCGGAAACCATGGTGTGAGTCTGATAGAGGGATGAGGGGGGGGGGGAATTCTAAGGAGGATTAATTTTTCAAATACTTTGGATATTGTGGAACGCAATGATATAGGTCTGCAAGGAGTTGCATTGTTAGGTTGTTTGTTTGCTCTTAAAATTGTTATCATATGTGCATTCTTCCAAATAGGTCGTAGAGTGAGTGTTTGTTTGACATACATCGTTAAATATTTGTGTTAGAACTGTGATAGCATTAATTCGTAGGTGTTTGAGGTGAAAATTGGATATATTTTAGGGTCATACTGCTTGTGAGTTTTTAAGGATTTTAATAATGTTGAATACCTCTAAGGGAGTGAATGAGGGTCTTCTTGGTTGGTTTTCAACCTTTTAGCCCGTTTTATTTTTGTCTGCTAGTAGGGTTTGTGACTAATATTTGAATAGTGTGATACATGAAAATTGCATTGTTTTTTTTTAGGGGGTGAGGGGGCTAGGAATTTTACTGTTTTGTTTACAGATAACTTCGTGGGTTGGTAGTGGTTGAGTGTGTGAAGCGTGGATTTTTTTTTTTGTTCGGAATATTTTTGTAGTGTTAATTTTGTGATTTTTTGGTTTAGTGTTAGGGTGTATAATGTTGCCAATTCTTTTTCCGACTTAAGCTGTTTAAATTGTTTATACTATTGTTGAGGTCTATAATTTGGATTAACTGGTTTTGATTCGCTTGTCTATATTGTCTGAGGGAGGTTCTTTGTTTATTGAGAGGTGTCAATTTCTGGTGAAATGTGAGGTTGAATTGTTTACGGTGGCCATGTGGGATGAATTTTTTTTTTATGTTTCTAGAATTAATTGTAGTGTTGTGTTACTTTGTTGAGAGAGGTAAAATCGGATATTTTAAAGGAGTGTAAATCTAGTTCTGTGAGGTCTGTAGAAACTTACCGGTTTGTTATTTTGTATTTGTTTTATGTTTTTTTTAAAGGATATGTATGTAGGGTGGTTATTGTTTATGTTAAATTATGATCAGTGTTGGGATGTGATCTAAGGAGAGATTATGAAAAGTTTGCCAGGTTGTGGTGACTTGATTTTGGGGGAAACAGGAGAACATGTCAGGTGATGTGGGGTTATATATATATATATATATTATATATACTAATATATGATATATATATATATATATATATAAACATCATCAACTATATATATATATATATATATATATATATATATATATATATATATATAATATATATAGGAATATATTATAGTATATATATATATATATATATATATATATATATATATATATATATATATATATATATATATATAATATATATATATATATATATAATATATATATAATATATAATTAAATTATAGGGACATATGATATAAATATAGATATATATAATATATATATATATATATATATATATATATATATGTAAGTAGTATCAGAGCATCCGGAGATCCCACAGCTTTTTCTCAAAAAGTATAAGAGATATTTGCTTCAAACTTGGAATATAATCTATGTATGGGATAAGCATGAAACCGTGTAGATTTCAAGTCTGTGGGATGTATATAGAGGGGTGTCACCCCAGAGGGTGGACGCCGATATTGCGCTTACACCCTTTGTAGCGTGCATCTTGCAGAGATCAAGATTGGGCCTAAATAGCGTTAGGTCGAGCGTGATGACGTAATCTCGTCCTAGAGACGAGATTACGTCAGTGCGCGAGCGCGCGCACGTGCGCATCCACAAACACATTATTATTATTATATTACGTAACTATAGGCTATAGGCCGAAGGGATCACTTCTGAGTTGTTTTTTAAACCCTTCTGAGCTTGCTTCAGCGACTCCGAGTCCGCACTGCACGGCACTGCAACGGTCGGCACCGCCCCGCGCCGCACCTCTGGCTCCGACATATATCTATATAAGTTAGAGTTATCGTATCGTGCTAAAATTTGGAGGGTGGTTAGATGATGACGTACCCCTATTCGTATACGAAGTTACGTCCCCATGGGTCTCCCGAAGGGGGACCCACCCCCTAAAAAAAAATTTAAGTTGCTCGGTATAAGGCTCAAATTTGGTTTGAGAGATTCAGAGTTGTAAATTTCTAGAAAGAATTGTATTGAATCTTAGAGAGTTGCGCTCCGGCCACGCTCTGGAGCACTCCGGTGCCGCGTATAATAAACAGTCGAAACAAACAATTGTTGCGTGTGCTTATATATGTTATGGATCTGTAAGATTCGAAAATAATGTCTTCAAGAAACCATGCAAGAAAAAAAAATAAAAAAAAATAAATAAAATAAATAAATTTCTTATTCTTTTTGTTAGTAACTTACCAAATTTAAGTTTTTACAGGTACCCTAAAGCAGTAAATGTCACTAAAATCAAAACACCATCCATCTACCTTCCGGTCACCCTCCTGTCCAGTTGTGATCTATTGATCTATTGATTAAGTTCATATTTTACTAAAATTTTAACGTTTTACATTACCCTAAAGCAGTAAATCAGTAAACAAACACCATCCCAATCTCACCTTCCTGTCACCCTTCCTGTCCAGGTTGTATCTATTGATCATTGATTAAGATCATATTCTTTCCACTAAATATGTGTAACGTTTTACATACCCTAAAGCGCGTAAATCAGTAATCAACACCATCCATCTTACTGTCTGTCAGCCCTCCTATCCAGTTGTGATCATTGATTAAGGTCAAA
>JABUQX010097826.1:25000-27258 GCA_015478945.1 Trachelipus rathkii | reverse complement strand
AAAAACAATATAATAATAATAAATAAGATAATAATACTTCAATAATTAATTAAAAAAAAATAATAATAATAAAATAATAATAATAATAATAAATTCTATTTGTTATAATAATTAAAAAAAATAATAATAATTAATTCGTAATAATTAATAAGAATCAATTCTAATAAAAATATTAATACTAATAATAATAATAAATAATAATAATAATAATAATAATAAGAATAATTAATATAATAAAATAATAATAATAATAAATAATAATAAATATTCATCATTAAAACGGTTAAAATTATAATAACGAATAATAATAATAATAATATAATTATGCATAAATAATAATAATAATAATAATAATAATAAATAAAATAATAATAATAATAATAATAATAATAATAAATAATAATAAGAATCAGACTAGTGATAGCAATCATAAATAAATATAATAAAATTGAAAACTAATGATAATAAAATTGAATTAATAATAATAATAATAATAATTAAAAATAATATAATCATTAAATTTACCTATAATATTAATAAAATAATAATAATAATAATAATAATCATAATAATAATATTAATAATAATAATAATAATAATAATAATAATAATAATAATAATAATAATAATAATAATAATAATAATAATAATAATAAATAATAATAATTAATAATAATAATAATAATAATAATAATAATAATAAAAAATTAATAATAATTAAAATAATAATAATAAATAATAATAATAATAATAAATAATAATAATTAATTAATAATAATAGTAATAATAATAATAGTATAATAATAATGATAGATAATAATAATAATAATAAAAAATAATATTAATAATAATAAATAATAATAATCAAATGGTGAATAATAATTAAATGAAAATAATTAATAATAAATAAGAATGGTAATAGATAATTAATAATAACATTAATTAATAATAATTAATTAATAATAATTAATAATAAAATAATAATAATAATAATAATAATATAATAATTTAATAATGAAAAAAAAAATAATAAAAATATTAATAATAATAATAATAATAAAAAAAAAAACAAATAAAAAAAATGGCTTCTGAATGAATAAATAAAATTTACATAGTTATATTGGTATTCATAGCATCAAACCGCTAGCAGCATTGACTTTGTAGATTTAAGAGAAAGACAGAGAGAACAATTAAGTATTAATAATAGCTAAGGGAATCGCTACCAACTGATTGTAGAATAGGACTTAACGTGCGTAGGGAATGCCTTACGTTAATATTTACGATAATAAGAAGTTTTTATATTTCTACGAAACGAACCCAAATGCTGTGAGTGATTCCTGACATTTTTGGGGGGGAAGATATATTTCCACAATTCTATGCCCATATATGAGATAGCCCTCCGAGATTTTCGTAAGGGTGGAATTTCGCTTGCTTTCTAAGGTAAGGGTGGCGAATTTGTGCTGCGGAGTTTGTTTGTTCTTAACGTTTTCTTCTGTACAATTATTGTTTGCCAAAAGATCCATTTGCAGTTCCCTTTTGGTGAAATTTAAAGATATCGAAACTAGACTTACGTAAAGGTGTAAAATATCCACCGTGAAGTTTAGACACAAAGAACAAAATTTTTGAATAGTGCGGGTTGTGTGTCACGTAAAGAAGTACGGGCCCAATGATATTACACGAATTAATTTTTTTTGCATAACGATTAGATGGTTGGTAGCGGGTATTCACTTGCCACAACCCCAATACCGAAAGACAATAGAGAGCATTGAGTGTAAACAAAGACTATAGTAAAAGTTTTTTTAAGAAATATGGTTTTGGAACAAATTCCATATTCTGTAAGGAGACTGCATAGTTAGCATAGATAAATTCTAATGAGACTATTTAGTGTTGTTCTATTGGAAAGAAAAGCTTGATGTCATCAAGGATAACACCTTAATAACTTGGCAGACGATAGCCGATTTATAATTATATTATTTGCTCTTACATTTAGTTGAATAGGGTTCTTTTGATTTGTTATTACTATTAAATTTTTTTTTGTTTAGATTTAGGGAGAGTCTGTTTGCCTCTTACCCATGTTATAATGTTTTTTTTAGTTCATTAATTTACTTTGTCGTTAAGTGTGTTTATATTTACGGTCTCTGATATTAAGATTGCACAAGTGTCATCATGCATATTGAGAGTGTATTGAACTGTGACAATTTTAAAAGTCATTTGTATATATATTTTAAGAATATGCCCAAGTATGGAGCCCTGAGGGA
>JABUQX010097826.1:5000-7500 GCA_015478945.1 Trachelipus rathkii | reverse complement strand
CAAAAACTGACTGAGTGAATCTTGCTAAAATATTCTCCATTCTCCAAAGTTTTTGCATTTTTCAAAACTTCAAAATGCTTTTTACTTTATTTTTCATTTTCGTATCTTTTCTTTCAAATTTCAGTTTGAAACTAGAATCTAGAAGATCAGTAAGGTGTAAAGATTTGTTTTGTAAAGGCTGAAGATTTTTTCTCACTTGACGATCTAAGTTTCTTCAATTTGGCATGAAAATTCCACTGAAGTTCTTCCTACTTCTTACTGGTTTTGATAACAAATAAATTCATAGTTTGCATTCCTTGCGATAATTATTTTAAATGTGACTTCTTTTTTGCTTGGTTTCTTCCACACTAATTTGTTTAATATTTTATGCAAGTTAGACAAATTATTCTGCAAGATTCTACTGTTTAAACTTAATGTACAGGCAAATTGGTATGTTCGCATCCAATTATCATGCATAACAAATGGTCTAATTCTTCAACATTTCTTTTCAGAATGTAGTAGTGTCGAATTTCATAATTTATTCTTCTTTAAACCTATCTAATATTGCAATAATATCAATCATATCGTTATAATTGCTAAGAAAGAATAGTCGTCTCGTGATACTGTTTTACACAACCTCCATAACATAATAAACGTTATAACCATACACTGTGTTTAAAAGAATAACAAAATAATAACTATAATAAATATAAAGTAAAATCCCAATTAGAAGGGAAAATTTTTCAGAAATTTTATTATCACAAACTTTCTTCTGAAAAAAAAAAAAAGACAATTTTGAAAATGAGGAAATTAGAGAAATTAAGTCAATCTAATTTAATTAAGTCAATAAAATATTAAATTAATATAATTTTAATATCACAAGCCTTTTACTGAATGAAAAGACAGACTCGGAGATAAAATGCAAATGCGGGAAATCAAATCAATCTAGCCAATTACTAAAATTCAATTAATAATTAAAATCCAATTAATAATTAAAAAGATGTTAAAAAAAAAAGAAAAAAAATTTGAATCCCTTTCAAAAGGCATATTATTTTAAACTTCTATTCACTGTTAATACGACGGAATAAAATTAACTCCAAATTTGAATTCGGTCTCATGTATGAACTCAATTTGAGTCAATTAACACAAAATTTGAGTTCATGGAAACCTTTCATTCAAATCTATTGATTGTTTAAATCTGATTTATAAATATTATTTTAAAAAGGGAAATAAAGAAATAAATAGATGAATAAATAATAAATTAATAGATAAATAAATAGATGAATAAATAAATATTGATATCAATTAGAAAATTATTTTAATTAATATATATATATATATATATATATATATATATATATATATATATATATATATATATATATATATATATATATATATATATACGAAAATAGATATTACCTTACTAAAAGAGAATAAAATAATCTAACATTAATAGCAATTTCAAAATACAATAAAAGATATCATTTTATTTATATAAAAAAATTTCATCTTGATCTCTTAACAACAAAATGATAATAACTTCCCCCGTTTATATTGTGTACCTATGATGAATGCTCATTAAAGACAGTTCTGTCAGGCTTTTTTCTCTTGTAGAATTGAAATAGTATGCTTTGAGCCTTTTCTGATTAGAGGAATATTTTTTTTTTTTTTTGGATTCCAAGTTTTGAGTGAGGTAAATGCTAAAATCCTTAACAATCCAAATGTAACTGTACAGATCAGATATATATGTGCAAAATTTTTAAATTTTTTTTAATAGATATCGGTATATATATATATATATATATATATATATATATATATATATATATATATATATATATATATATATATATATATATATATATATATATATATATATATATATATATATATATATATTATGTATATATATATATACATGTAATAAATGTAATCCGGATACTTTTTGAACAACCCTCGTGTCACGTTACAAGAACGCCGAGGTTGAGAATTTGAGCTTCATCACTCACGATCGGCTAAAAAGACTGCATCAAATATCTATCGCCTAAATTATGGAAAGATTTATTATTTTTTATCAATTTATTATTATTAATATTATTATTCAATAATAATATTAATGTTAGAACTCCATACAATAACTTTGATCAGCTATTGCGAATTCTATGCTAAAATTAATTATAAACTTAGCATTAGTTATTTATTTAAAATATTGTAATTTTATTCGGTAATCTGGATACCGTCTAGTTATATATATATAATGCAAAGTTATGTATGGGGCTTTTTGCCTAATCACTCGTGCTTTAAATATCTATTAAAATATTATAAAGGAGTACTTTTATCTTTTCATCAGAAGCTCACTTCGTTCACCTTGTAATACTTTCTTCAGAATTGAATCGTTAGAACTTATAAGGAAAAGATCTTCTTCTCGCTAAACAGCGAGACTCACTGATAATCCCCTAGACAAACAGAATTACATCTATATTTACAAGAACCCGCAAGAAGCAATCGGCCCTTCTTG